>JASCRC010000040.1:19295-29725 GCA_030264455.1 Desmognathus abditus
GCGTTAAAGGTACATTACCGCATGCGGTAATGTACCTTTTTGCGGTAATTACTGCATGCGGTAATTACCGCATTCATTGTAATCAGGGCCATGGTGATGTGAACATTGCCTATACACTCCACTCCACCACAGCAGGCTTGCCAGGCGAACGCGCATCTACTGCACTGTATGTACATGCAGTGACTGCCACCAAATGGTGTTTTATGACCCCCACCCTTTGATGCCTGTGCATGGGCTGTGAAGGATGTTTGCCCTCGGAAACACCAGTCATATCTGCTGAAAACTAATCAGTTTATTACCCTATTACAAAGCAACTCACTAGCAGAGCAACTGCCCTTCTGCACTTAGAAACAAACTGCCTTGCTAAAGAACAATATGCGCATTTTCCCATACTGTATTTTTAAAATACAGTATAAGCAAAACTAATGAAATGTTTGCTCTAAGAAAATATGCATTTTGAAAGTGCTAATTGAGTGCTTTAAAATACACAAAAAATAATTAGGAGTGATTTTTGCACCGGACTGGTCCTTTAAGCTGCAAAGGAGCAGAAGGTCTGTATAAAGGAGAAAACTCTTTCTCAAAGCCATCCAAGAGATCCCTGGAATCCGAGACGCTGTATATAATCTTTCCACCAGTTTCTATATGCAACTCATGTTTTATATGGGCTCTTCTGCAATCACCCTCCAAAGAATGCTCTTAATATTGCAGCCCTTGGGAAGGGGACTAAAGGCAGGACAAGTGGGTGCAAATACAAAATAATACTTGGAGAATATGCAACAGTTCAGCTACCAAAAACCAGTCCTCAAACATATCCAAGGTGTGGGGGGCATCATGGAAACCTGACTGTGTGACTATTAACTCAGAGATTGGAGAGGAAAAAAGTGATAAAAAAGAACCATCATTTGCGTTAACTACTAACAACACACACATCACCTAAGCAAAACTTAATTCAACCGAGAGAAAACCCAATACAATCGTTAGTCAAAATCCTTACAGTACGTTTGTGTTCACAACTATATGAAGAACCACAGCTGCTGTGAATTCAGTTACTAGAAAATTATAATATTTTGCTTTTGGCATTTGGCAGCACAAGACTATGCGGCAGCACTACACGTCTGAGTAACTCGCCGAGTGGGGACTAAATGTGACATTTCATTGTAGAACCAATTTGGCCTCTTTCTCCTGGAGGAAGGACTTCTGTAGGTGAAAAGGGATTTTTGATTCATTTTGTAAGCAGAGCATGATCACCTCAAAAGAATTGACAGATTAATTCATATTCAAACTTTGTCAGTGCTTTATCTTTCTCCCATAGGTGCAAATGTCCTTTCAATAGCAGGCTCCTAGATATCGATTAGGGTTAGATATGGGTGCACTTCTATGAAATGAAAAGAATTGGTCATCTCACTGTTACCAAGTTTTGTAACTCATGTTTTTTCGTACGGCCTATAGCCGTGGACCAGCTACTGTGGAGTCCGATTTCCATGAAGCGCCAGTGACTAGTCCAATTCTATCAAAACTTTAGATAGTGGAAATGTCTTATAAGCAACGCTGCAATGTTCTAAAAGGCTATCTAAATAACGATTGGCCTCTCTCACCTTAACAACAGGCCGCTCGCCCGACCCTTTTCAATGAAAAAGGCCTCTCGGGCGGGCAGGCGGCCTTCACAATGAAAAAAGCTTTTGTCATTTTGAAGGCCGCCTGCCCGCCCGAGCGGCCTTTTTCATTGAAAAGGGCTGGAGCACCACCAGCCTACCTCCATGGCAGGAATCCCTTAACTGGCAGAGACATCCCTGGCGCCCGCTCGCTGACCGCCACTGGGAGATGGGAGATCCACTGCATTTTAAATGAAGCGGTTTGTTTCTGATTGAAAATCTTGTTATCAATTTCAATACTGAGTTGCAGATAGCCTCTCTTTCCATTCATAAACGTGCATCTTTTCAACACTGTTTTGTTGTAATCGCGCAATACAAAATGTCTACATAAATTAAATAATGTTGGGTGTGCTTTTTGTGGGGACTTCTCATATTCACATCATATCTGGTGGCTGCTGTTTGCGAGTAGTGTAAGTAGTCAGGAAGCAAAGGTAGTAATATGGCTTGAGTCGCACCAACGCACAATTTCCTCACGTATCAAAAACATAGGGTGTTGTGAAGAAGACTAACTTGCAGATTTATCCCTATTCGCACCTCACTTAAGAGCTGCTGGGAACAAGTACTTTTAGAGTCATGCTTTTTCCCTCTTCAGTATGTTCCACCCACTAGAAAAGTGTCACAGTCCTAGCGAAGGCCTATCATTTCTGCTCTCTTGGCAAACTTGGCCCTCCCCGGTGTGCAGACACGTCCTGCACTTTTTATTCGTCGAATCATCCTGTCTCTCTGTTTGCCTGCACCCTTCCTTCTATTCTCTGCTGTGGCTGAGTGTAAGTGCAGCTTTATGTTTACATTTTTGAATATTTACAATGTATTTGATTTGAAGTGAGGGCCCCGTGCCCATATCGACGCTTTAGCCCTCAGGCTGTTTTTGCCACTGTCCCCTCAAAAACCTCAGCCGAAAAACTCCAAGGACAATGACATTTGCTTGGGGGGTTGTTCTGTTTCCCTGTGCCGGCAGCATTAGCATTTACACTAATGCGTACCGTGCTCTGGTCGATGACTTTTTTTTAAAAAAACTACACATGCCTATGTATGTAATCTAATCAGTAGGGTTTGGCAGCAGCAAAGAGGCAGCAACTGAAAGGCGGCCCACTTGAGTCCTGGATTGACAGCTAATTTCCATTGGCGGGTGTCAGGGGGTCTGGTGCAATAATTGGCATGCAGATTGCGTCTGATGGGCCCGCTCTGCAGAATAACAGAATCTGCTGCTTAGAATAATGAAACGCGCCTTCAGGCTGATGGATGGGCCTCACGTGCATGTATATTTGATGTGGGTTTCACTACCCGGATGCCTCCTCCTCTTCTTTCCCCGCAAAACTCCTGCTGTAATCCTCCATTTTGCTCCGAGACGAATGTCCCTGATTTTCCTTTGTGCCCCCCCATTTACTCTCAATTTTCTTGAACCCTTCGAGCTATGTCTTGACGGAAGTCACCCTCAGCAGCGTCGGGGGCAAAGCCGCAGAATTAAAAGTGGAGTAGTAAGCATATTAGCATACTTGTCTCCTCCAGTTATTGGCCAGGCCTGTAATTACATTGTAAGAATTAATTGGAATAAGGGCTGCTGAACTCCCACTCCCCTAATCCAGCAGGTGCGCGGAGCTGCTAGGGAAGCCCAGCCAGCCACAGGCACTTTGTTTCTTAAAGTGTTCTGTTAATTGTGGGCTTGATACTTGTGTGGAGTGCTTCAGACGGAAATCCTCCACTAATAAGTGCACAGACACAGAATGGGCTCTTCAGTGAGGCAGCAGAACAGACGCTTGGCTTACACACGCACAAAACCCACACCCAGTGCAGCTGAGAGGCAGGAGACACCCGCTTGTCACAGGCCCTCCCTCATCTAGTAGCCAGTGAGGTCTTCACTCTTCACCAAGCTTCTTCTCATTTGTGGACAACAAACATGCATAATTTTGCACGTGGGCGAGAACATGACCCCTGTGTAAGCTGCAAAACTAGAGACACTTCTGCCATTATAATCCAGCAATGAGAACACTTAAAAACAGATCTAGTGCTTTAAAAGGTGTATTGGACAAGCAGCCCTGGTGCATACGCTATACAGAACCCGCCCCGGCGGCCGGCGGCAGTATATATAATGAATTGGGCCGTACCTAGCGCTAAAATAGTAAATAACCAATCAGTATTTGCATAATTAAACTCTAAACAGACAAAAGGCCCGCTTTTTAGGTGTTCGCAGTTCCTCCATAAGTGGGATATGCCAAGATATAAAATCATAATAGCGTGTTGTTTTGTTCACTGAAATAAATATACATGTCCATGCCATTCGGATGGAGGTACGCCCCTGATTATGCCCCGCCCATGCATTTGAACCATCAAGATAAGCAAGATAAATAATTGTTATGGGGGAGGCCCCCCAATCCCCCATCTCCCGACTCCCTCAATTGTGGTAGGTCTAAAAACAAAACATGTGGGTACTTTTTGCATGCCTTTTCTGTTATTGACATTCCCCCTAGTAGGTGGCGAGCTTTGACAAATATCCTCATATTTTTAATTGTTTGAAGATAAAGCTCATCTTAAAAATATGCAATTGCCAAATGCTTGTGCTTCTAGGCAGCTGGAGAGACTGAGGAGAGCCCTACTGTTACCCCTACTGGCTTGTGGTGTGTACAACCACTCCATGAAGCATAGGAAAAATGGGCTAGACAGTAGACACCCCGTTATATCAGCTGCTAATCAGCTAGACCACATTATGTCTAGCTCACAAACACAAGACGAACGCTATGTTCCAAAGGAATTTATTGCAATCTAATTACATTTTATTAAATTCATCAATATTTTCACTTAAAAGATTGACACCTTTCACGTGACTCAACTACATTAATCTAAGTAATCATCATTTTCACGATTCAACTGCATTATAATGCAGTTTAGAATAGATTAAAGCAGTTGAGTCACGTAAAAGGTGACTATCTTTTAAGTGAAGATATTGATGAATTTAATAAAATGTCCATAGATTGAAATAAATTGCTTTGGAATATAGCAGGCGTCTTGTGCTTGCGAGCTAGGCACCTTGAGTATTCAGCGCCTTACAGCGTTTTGGCAAATTTAAATGGTATGGGGCTGAATTGTATTTTTCAAACAGCGGTAGATAGTGCAGACACTTTAACTTCGATATGATGTAGGTGTAAATACTGGCTCCTGTGGTTAATCCAGATGTAATGTAGAATGACGTGGAGCTTTCACAGTGGTAGGCTTGCTTTTATTGCTAATGCCTAGCAGATAGGAAAAAAAACAAGGAAACAAAATAAAAAATAGTAACATCATGGCTTACCATGATAGTAAGAGTAAAAATAATTGCATTTCATTAAGATTGATGGCAACCTACCACATATAACCTCGCCTCTTGTTTCAGCCCTAAAGTGGAAGCGATGAAGTTGTCATCAGTAACGGCGCCTGCATCGTTGCCATAGTTGGTGATGGAGGCAGAGATGGAATGTGAAGCACCTAATCGGCCAATTACCATCAAGATTACTGAGATACAGAAAAGCTGGGGCCAGAACACTAAGGTATAATCACATTTTTTTTTTTTTTTACAGACTGATTCAAACAGCTCACAATTAAATTTTGAATATTGTGTACATTAAAAAAACAATTTAGGCCCAGGCTGGGAGAGACAGCAATATATAATTGAAAATGCTCTTGAAACTTGGAGCGCTGCTTTTATTGCAGAACAACTAAGCTTGTGGTTAACCAGAGTTAATTTCCAGTTAATCATATATTTTATCAAAAAGAAATGAGGCCCTTTCTGTGTTTTTGAAATACTTTCCACAGATTAGTTCTCACAGGAAGTTGTTTTTTCCAGATCTGGATAATCATCAGTATTACTTCAGATGGTTTAACCCTTGCTATAGGAAAACAGAATTATTGTACAAAGGGAAAAGGGTTTGTGAATGTGAAGGGTGCAAGAGTGCAATAGTTGTTCTATAAACTTTTAATATGTGCATCTTGGTAAAATTAAAATATATAGCACAAGTGCATACGGTACGGCTATAAAGTGGATTTTGATAGATTAAACTGTATTTATTCTTCAAGCAATAACATTTTTTTTCAGCTATACACTTCTGTCCACCATATATTCTACATTGGTAGACATGACAATCACTTCTTTGCCTGCTGTTAAACCCCACCACACTTTATTCTGAAATATGTATGTTCCTGTGTGCTTACGAATGCATTCCCTCTCTCTCTGACTCTGGCTGATATACTTGCTGTGTAAATTAAAGGGGCTTAATCACGGCTATCTCTACTTCAGCTCTTTGCATTTCCCTTCAAAACTTACAGTATTCAAATCAGAATATTGACTTTTTTCTTATTATGTTCCCTTTTAAGGAGCCTATTTCAGCCAACTGACAAAATGATTCACCAAAAGAAGCAGATGACCAGGCCACAGTCATAGTACAAAGCAGCTGGTGCAGCCACAGGCCTCATAAGGTATAGTGAGATGACTCCTTTTAGTCACGTGAACTGAGCTGCTTGTATATTTTCCTGTGCCTTTACACATTTATTTCAGATATTGCTTGTACAATCTGGTTGCCTTAAGTCACTTTCATAAGGAAACTGGCCTGGGGGAAGCAGAAGTTATTGTGCCTTTGTCTCTTGTGCAGCCATAATGGAGCCATGCCTTGCATTAAAGCTATTTTCCTTCAACTTCTAGTTCTTGTGTGGTCACAACATTTTACAGCTGCCTACATGTTATCTATCCCCTGCTTCAAATCAACAATCTCTAGAGAGATTTTATCCTTATGCAGCTGGATATTAACAGTTCAAATATGCTTTTCCAGATTACTTAAGTTCTTTTGGCATTTATGAATTCGGAAGTACATATTTACTAATTTGATGAAATGGGCATCCTACTAGTCCAAGTCTCTCACTCCCCAACGGAAAGCATTATAATCATGGTGATTGTTTTTTTCTGCAAGTGCATGCAAGCAAGGTATATATATATATATATATATATATTTTTTTTTTTTAATTTTCCGCTAAAGGATTTGGGTGTTTCTCAACAGTTTCAAGCATCATTGGCCGCTGTCTTTGGCGCAAAAATATCTTTCTGGAGGGGAAGATGGATCCAAACAAACCGCACAAAAAATGGAAAGGCGGTGCTGAAAAAATCAGAGAAAAAAAGAAACAAGCATTGGAGAAAGCTGGAGAGTCGTGCTTGAAAGTCACCGACCTGTTCACACACTCAAAATCCCGTGAGAAAGCTGAACTGAAAAAGACGACAGAAGACCCAGTTGATGAAAGTAATGTGACTTGCATGGAACTTGAAGATATTGTTTCAGAAAAAGAAATGAGTACTGGGTCTACTGATGTTGTTCCTGGATTAGTGATAGCTACATTTGCTAATCTTGACCCTGTACCATCCACTTCTAGCCATGAGGTTCTTCTAGTTTCAGAGACCTCAGTAGCTATAGCCCCTGTTCTTGATGTGGCCCATTCTACTTCCAGTCATGCAATTCAAGTTCTAGGAAAAGCTGTTGGTGTGTCCACTGTAGAAGCACCAGGCACTTGCAGTTATGAAGGTCTTGAAGTTGCGGGGACATCAATAGGTATATTTCCTGTTAATACTGCACTGGCTGCCTCTTTAGGTTCTACTTCAGGGCGTACTTCCCCTAATCCTGCACCAGCCAGAGTCAGTCAGGTCATTCCAGTGACCACAGGAGGTGAATCTATTGTCCTGCTTTCTTCAGAATATGATCCAATTTCAGCCACTCTTCCAGGCACTGTGGCAGGCTCATCTGCTGTTCTTCATTGTGAAGCACTGCCATCATTGCAAGATGGTAGAGCAGTGTTGCAATCTAAACGGAAAGCTTGTTCGCAAACAGTGAGAGAAGTTACGGAAGTGTCTTTCTGCCGCCCGTCTCCAAAAGAATTGACCTCATTCTTTAAAAGGCATCCTTGCCAACCATTTGCGAATTTGCCATTCAAAGCTGAGAAAGCTTATTATAGAGGTGATGGAATACAGCGCCAGAGGTTATCATACTCTGTACCGAAAAAGTGTCTTTTCTGCACAGTTTGTTTGGCTTACAGCAAGAAATCTGCTTATAGTGTCTTTATCGATGGCTTTGATACGTGGAGCCATACTTACCTACGCCTTAAGGAACACGAAGGCAGTATGATGCATAAAAATTGTGCAGCTGCCCATATTGCGCACACTAGTAAGAAAGATATTTTGGGTTCTCTCTTTGTTACTGCAGTGAGCAAAAATAATGAGCAAGTGGTACAGCGCAGGAGAGTGCTTGAAAGAATAATTAGTCTTGTGAAAACCATTGGTAAGCGCGGATTAAGTTATAGAGGAACACAGTTTGAAAGTGCTTATACACTTGATGATCCCACTGTAGACCATGTCAATTTTCTTGAATTTTTGCTGCTCCTCGGAGAGTGTGACCCCATACTAAAAAATCACTTAGATGTAGTTATTAAGTCGAGTAAAAGAAGACATGATGCTTCAAAGAAAACAAATGTGGGTGCAACTTCTAGAGGAAGAGGTTCACTAGTGACTTTAATATCTAAAACTGTGGTGAACTACATCATTGACATAATTCACAATTTGATACAAGAAAAAATTGCAAAAGAAATAAAACTTGCTGGAATATATTCCATACAAATTGACTGTACCCAGGACATTACAGTTACTGACCAATGTTCCATAATAATCCGTTATGTCACTGATCAAGTTTATGAGAGATTGTTGGCAATAGTTGACTGCCATTCTGGCAAAGGGAAGAGTCTTTTTGAAATGGTGCAAAATATTCTCTCTGCACATGGTTTGGATGTTGCTTGTGTTTCTGACAGTACAGATGGTGCTTCCAATATGAGTGGCCAATACAATGGATTTACAGCTTGGCTTGAGAAATCTTCTCCTGGCCATGTCCACATCTGGTGCTATGCTCATGTTTTAAATCTTGTAATGAGTGATACTACAGAGTCAAAAGGTGCCTCAGCTGCCCTCTTTGCTCTTCTCCAGAGCTGTGCCACCTATTTTAGAGAGTCCTATTTAAGAATGGATGCATGGAAAGAGCAAATGAGTAAACTACTTGGACCTGCAAAGTTAAGTCGCCTAACGATGATCGGTGCAACTCGATGGTGGTCCAAAGACCGAGCACTCCGGAAAGTGTTTGGAACTGAGAGTTACACTGACTCTTTATTCTTTGAGCTTGTTTCAGCACTTCACCTCATTGATGAATCTGAAGATTTTTTATCACCATCTCGCTTTACAGCTCGAAACCTACTAGCCGCACTTTTGAAGTATGAGACCATTCTTATGGCACATACCTACCGCGAAATATTTTCCCTGACCACACCACTGTCAAAATATTTGCAAACTGCAGGCCTGAACTTTATAATGGCACAAACAATGCTGCTGTCCACAATTAAGTCCTTCTTGCTAGAGATATGGACAAGGTTGTCAAAAACACTGATTTGTTCATTCAGCAGCACAATGACAAGTGTGAGGAAACTGACACTGTAGCTTGTTGCATTGAGACATCACTACCGGTTGTGAGAGTAGCAAAAAAGAAAAGGATGGCAGGCGAACTAGCCAACGATGAAGCCCCTCAGATTCCTTTGGATAAATTTCGTATTGAAGTTTATAATGTTGTCTTTGATCGAGCCATAAGTAGCATGGAGACATGATTTGCAAAACATGGTGAACTGTTTGCTGACTTTTCCTTATTTGACCCAAAGAATTTTGAGGCCATCACCAGGCATCTGTTAGACACATCATTCCAACTTGTCCCCAAAAATGCTCTTGAAAAGATGTCTTTCATGCTTACCCACTATTGTAAGGACATAGAAACTAGCTGTAGCATTTTGGCTGATTTAAAACAAGAGCTTGCTGATTTTGCAAGGAAGTGGCCCATTATTAAAAACAGTGTGCCAATGGAGTACAAACTAGTGAGAGACTCCATAGCACTGGAAGAAGACCATATACCTAAACCTGATGACTGTGACTCTGAATATGACATTGATTCGCAAAGTATTGCTGAGTGTCAATTGTCATGCAAAAATTGTGTTCGTTGTGCTTATGCATTTCTGTTGCGGTACAATCTGTTCAGCAATGCTTACTCCATGCTGTACCGGGCATATAAATTACTTTTAACGCTATCTGTTACACAGGTTGCTTGTGAAAGAAGCTTTTCAAAACTGAAGCTAGTTAAAACCACTGCCCGCAATTCGCTAACTCAAGATCATTTGGAAGCTTTTATGCTAATGTTTGTGGAGCGAAGCATACTGCATGATATCAAATCTGAGGATGTGATCAACATTCTTGCAGCTAAGAGTGCAGAGTTGAAACGATTGTTAATGTTTTAAAAACAACTCCGGCCAGTTATTGATTTGAATATTGTGTAATTGTACTGGTGTTTCCAGGCTAGTATTATGCTTTTCATTCCTGTTTTACCAGCTCTGTGTTGAATGGAAAGATTGTATTACTACTCTATTGCTTCACTTTAGTCTATATTTTCAGAATATACCCATAACCTATTTGGTTGTTTGTGGTGAAACATTTTGTTATGCACTTAGAAATACCTTCTAGCAAGGTTACTGTTGCCTTTTAGATCATTTCGCAGCTGATTCTGCAGCACTGCACTGAACGTACTCGTACTCCTCAGAATGTCCTCACACAGTTTTTAATGTTTGTGTGTTTCTAGTATCATGTCTACACTGCTGAATACAGCTCAGGTGATTTTCTATTTGTATGCTTAGAACTCAGTTATAGGGAGGTCCATGATGTGTTTTAGTTTAGTTTGGCATCTGAAGCCT
>JASCRC010000046.1:152581-169372 GCA_030264455.1 Desmognathus abditus
GAGCTATTATTAAATAAATATTAGCTTGCAAATATAAAACAGCAGGGGATATTGTAGATATAAGAAGAGGCTGGAAAAATCTAAGCTATCTTAAGTTAGTTGTTTGTATTGACTTGTGGGAAATTATGATTTTCCGTTTTTGGCTTACAAAACCAATGTTTTTCTAAACTATACAAGCATCATTTTATTAGTTTATTTTCTATAGTCCCTCCGGTTGGGATGAGAATTATAAATAATAAGAAATATAAAGTTGATGCTATTTGGCCAATTTCAATAAATGGTGGTTCTACTGGTTGTCCTCCAATTCAAGTTAAAATTAATGTGTTTGCAATTATTAATCAAAATATGATTTGTGTAGTAGGTCGAAATACGAGGCTTCGATGTTTTGATGTATGTAATATTGGAATAAGCATTAAAATAAAAATAGAAAATGCTAGTGCAATTACTCCCCCCAGTTTATTTGGAATTGAACGAAGAATTGCATAAGCAAAAAGAAAATATCATTCTGGTTGAATATGTGGAGGAGTTATTAATGGATTAGCAGGGGTAAAATTTTCTGGGTCTCCTAATATATTGGGGGATAATAGTGATAATAATATTAATAATATAATTATGATTAAAAATCCTAATATATCTTTATATAAAAAATATGGATGAAATGGAATTTTATCTCCATCTGAGTTAAATCCTGTTGGGTTGTTTGACCCTGTTTCATGAAGAAATAGAAGATGAACAATGGTTATTCCTAAAACAATAAATGGTAAAATAAAGTGGAAGGCAAAAAATCGGGTAAGGGTGGCTTTATCTACTGAAAATCCCCCTCAAATTCATTGAACTAATGTGTCTCCTAAATAAGGAATTGCTGATAAAAGATTTGTAATTACAGTAGCACCTCAAAATGACATTTGACCTCATGGAAGTACATATCCTACGAATGCAGTTGCTATAACAATAAATAGCAAGATTACCCCAATGTTTCAGGTTTCTTTATATATATATGATCCATAATAAATTCCTCGTCCAATGTGTATATAAATACAAATAAAAAAGAAAGATGCTCCGTTTGCGTGAATATTTCGTATTATTCAGCCGTAGTCTACGTCACGAGAGATATGTGCTACTGAGGAAAATGCTGAGATGGTGTCTGCTGTATAATGTATAGCTAAAAATAATCCTGTAATAATTTGTGAAATTAGACAAATTCCTAGCAAAGATCCAAAGTTTCATAAATAAGATAGATTTGAAGGGGCAGGTAGGTCAATAAAGGAATTATTAATAATTTTTAAAAGTGGGTGTGTTTTTCGTATAGTGTGGACCATTAGTTTTTATAGTTGAATACAACATTGATTTTTCAGATCACAAGTTTTGGTTAAAATCCGAATAAAAATTATGATTTATATGAGCTTTTTAGGTTTAATTGGATTAATTATTGGATTTATTGCTGTAGCTTCTAATCCTTCTCCCTATTATGCGGCCTTAGGTTTAGTGTTGAGTGCAATTTGTGGATGTTGAGTTTTGGTTGATTTAGGTATCTCATTTTTATCTCTTGTGTTATTATTAATTTATTTAGGGGGAATATTGGTGGTATTTGCTTATTCTGCTTCATTGGCAGCTGAGCTTTATCCAGAAGCTTGGGGGAGTTGATCAATTTTTATATATGCTCTTATTTATCTGGTTGGGGTCTTAATTTATTATTTAATAGTATGTGATGTTCACGATTATGAAAATTTATTTTCGGGGTGAGAGATTGGATTTAATGTGGTTATATATGATTATATTGGAGTTGGTTTAATATATGATGGGATTATTTTTTTAATTGTTTCTGGATGAGCCCTTCTTTTAACTTTGTTTGTGGTATTAGAAATTACTCGTGGGGTCTCACGTAGTTCTTTACGAGCTATTAGGATATAATAATTAGGATAAAAGAGGTAGAAATAAAAAATACTAATATATAGGTTTTAATTATTCCGGTTTGAAATATTGTAGTGGTTTTGATAAATGGCAGCTGTTGGTTAAAAATGCCCTTAGGTCCGGCTTTTTCATATCATATTGAATCTGTAATTGTTGTGGCTAAATTTTGTCCAATTAATATTTTTAATGTTGGTGAAAGGCGGTGAATGGTGTGTGGAAAGAATGCTAATATATTTGAAAATATATAGGATTTAGTTTTTGATGTTGAATTTGATATTAAGTTTAACAGGTCTATTGCTAATATTAATCCTATAAGAGTAACAATTAGTGTTAGTGTTTTTAATAACAGTGGTATTGTTATAATTTGTGGTTTTATTGGCGGTAAATTAATAATAATAATTAATCCTGCTAAAATGCTCCCTCAAGCTAAACGTTTAATTGGATTTAATATTATTTTATTTTTTTCATTAATATAGTTTATTGAGTTAAGTCGCGGGGTGTTTATTGATGAAAAAAAAATAATTCGGAAACTGTAAATAGCGGTAAAAGAAGTTGCAACTAATGTAATAATTAATGATCAGCAGTTGAGATTGGAGTTATTTATTGCTTCAATAATTGAGTCTTTGGAAAAAAATCCGGACAGAAAAGGAGTTCCTGTTAATGCTAAACTGCCAATAGTTAGGCAGGTTGTTGTTACTGGGAGTGCTTTTTGTAGACCCCCCATTTTTCGAATATCTTGTTCATTATTAAGGTTATGAATAATAGAACCTGAGCATAAAAATAATATTGCTTTAAAAAAAGCATGAGTGCAAACATGAAAAAATGCTAGTTGTGGTTGATTAAGTCCGATTGTAACTATTATTAGTCCTAGTTGACTTGATGTTGAAAATGCTACAATTTTTTTAATATCATTTTGGGTTAGTGCACATGTAGCTGTAAATATAGTGGTTAAAGCTCCTAGGCAGAGACAAATTGTTAATGAGAATGGGGTTTGTTCTAATATTGGTTGAAATCGAATAAGTAAAAAAATACCTGCTACGACTATTGTGCTTGAGTGTAATAGAGCTGAGACTGGGGTTGGGCCTTCTATGGCTGCTGGTAATCACGGGTGAAGTCCAAATTGGGCTGATTTTCCAGTTGCTGCTAAGATTAGACCTAGTGTTGGAATTAATGATTTATTTTCTAGTATAAATGTTTGTTGAATTTCTCATGAATTAATATTAGTTGCCAATCATGTTATAGTAATGATTAGTCCAATGTCTCCAATTCGGTTATATATGACCGCTTGTATTGCGGCAGTGTTAGCATCAATTCGTGAATATCATCATCCAATTAGAAGAAAGGATATGATCCCTACTCCCTCTCACCCAATAAATAATTGAAAGAAATTATTAGCTGTTACTAAAATTATTATTGCTATTAAGAATATTAATAAATATTTAAAGAATTTATTAATTATTGGGTCTGAGTGTATATATCAAATGGCGAATTCTAGGATTGCTCAGGTAACAAATAAGGCTGTTGGTAAAAAAACAATTGAGTATTGGTCTATTTTAATGTTTAAACAAATATTAAAATTATTAATTAATATAAAATTAAGACTGGTTATTGTTGATTCTATTCCCTTATTTATAAATATTATTAATGGTAATATACTAATTATAAATGATATTTTAATGGATGTTTTAACAGTGATATGTCAGTTATTTGAATAGATAGTCAGTGGTAATAAGAGCAAAAATAATGATAAAATAATAGAAGAATTAAAGATTAATATAAAGTCCATAACTTTTACTTGGATTTGCACCAAGAATTCTGATATCTAAGACCAGTAGATTGCTATTATCCTTTAAAAGTTGAGTAGATTGTGGAATTTAACCTCATATCAGATAATTAGCAATCTCTGTGTTTCTTTACTCTTCTCGGTCTATAGAAAGAATTTCACTTTCATTTCTAGAATCACAATCTAGTATTTTAATTAAATTATATATACATAAGCTGCCCGAAATTAATTCTGGTTTTAATATTAATAAAAATATAGGTAATAAATGTATAATTATTAGACAGTGTTCTCGAGTATAGGTGGGGGATAAATATTTTAAGTGTTTAGATAAATATCCTCATTGTGTTATAATAAATATATATAGTGTATAAGCAGCTGTGATAAGTGTTCCTAACCCTGTAATTAAAATAGTTCAAGGTGATCAATTAAATAGTGATATTATAATTGTTAATTCTCCTCATAAATTAAGGGTTGGTGGGAGAGCTATATTAAATAAATTTGATAATAATCATCATGTGGCTATTAATGGGAGTATTATTTGTAGTCCTCGAGAAAGTAATATTGTTCGGCTATGAGTCCGTTCATAATTTGTATTTGCCAAGCAAAATAGAGCGGATGAAATTAAGCCATGTGAGACTATTAAAATAGTAGCTCCCATGAAGCTTCAGGGGGTTTGGATAAGTGCAGCGGCTACTACAAGTCCTATGTGGCTTACTGAAGAATATGCGATTAAAGATTTAAGATCAGTTTGCCGTATACAAATTAAGCCAGTTATTAAAATACCCCATAAGGCCAGAATAATAAATGGATAAGAAAGTTCTGTTAAGGGGGTAAATATTAATGTAATTCGAATCATCCCATAACCACCTAGTTTTAATAATACGGCAGCGAGAATTATTGAGCCTGCTACTGGAGCTTCTACGTGGGCTTTGGGTAATCATAAATGAGTTCCATATAATGGTATTTTAACTATAAATGCTATTAAACATGCTAGTCAAAGAATTTTATTTGTGGTTGTTATTGTAGATGTTTGAGGTAAATTAATTAAAAATTCTATATAAAGAGAGCTTGTTGAATTATATAATAAGAGAAGGGCAATTAATAGCGGTAGTGAGCCAGCCAGGGTGTAAAATAAAAAATATGTTCCTGCATTTAAGCGTTCTGTCTGATTTCCTCACCGGGTAATAATAATTAGTGTTGGAATTAAGGTTGCTTCAAATGAAATATAAAATAGTGTTAGTTCTGTTGAAGAAAATGCTGAAATAAGTGCCAACTGTAAAATTGTAAATATTAAAATATATATTTGTTGACGATATTTAGGATTATTTTTTAAGTTATTTTGACTAGCTAAAATTATTAATGGGAGAAGTCAGCAGGTTAAAACTAATAAGGGTGAAGAAATTTGGTCTAATCCTATATATTTATTTAATATAATTGTTATTTCAAATGGAAGTATTAAAAATATAAGACTAATAATAGCAATAAATAAACTATTAATAATAGTATTAGATCATAGTCATTTTTTAGGTGATAATCAAATTATTGGAATTATTATTACTATTGGTATAATAATTTTTAGCATTGCAGTAAATTAAGATTTTTTAAATGATCTGTGCCATGTGTTCGAGTGGTTGCTACCATTAAAGATAGTCCAGTGCTTGCTTCACAAGCAGAGAAGGTTAATATAAATATTGGAAGCGAAAAGTATATTGTGTTTTCTAGTTGTTTTATTCAAATAGATATTATTAAGAATAGTGCTAATATTATTCCTTCTAAGCATAATAAGGCTGAAAGTAGGTGGGTACGTTGAATAATTAATCCTGAGATGCTAATTAAAAATGTTGAATATAATGTAAATAGGGTTGGGGACATAAGGTATTTCTGAATATATCAGAATCTATTGAGTCGAAATCAATAATCTTTTTAGACTAAATACCTATTCTGCTCATTCTAGGCCTCCTTGTATTCATTCATAGATTAAACCTAGAGTTAATAAGAGGAGAATAATAATAGATCAGGTTAATATATTTATTGGTATTATTTGAGTCGCTCATGGGGTTGGAAGTAGTAAGGCAATTTCTAAATCAAATAAAAGAAATAAAATTGCGACTAAGAAAAATCGAATTGAAAATGGAAGGCGCGCGGATCCGAGGGGATCAAATCCGCATTCATATGGAGATAATTTTTCTGCGTCTGGATTATTAATTGGTAATCAAAAGCCAATAGTAATTAAAATAGTTGAAATAATTATAGTAATAATTATTATAAATATAATAATCATTGTCTTTTCCTAGATTGAACTAAGATCTAATAATTGGAAGTCATTTATATTTTATACTAAAAAGACATGATCCTCATCAATAAATTGATACATATAAGAATAATCAAACAACATCTACAAAATGTCAATACCAGGCAGCTGCTTCAAAACCAAAATGATGGTTTGATGTAAAATGAAAATTAATTTGACGCATAAGACATGTTAATAAAAATAAAGAGCCAATAATTACATGTAATCCGTGAAATCCTGTTGCTACAAAAAAAGTTGATCCATATACTCCGTCTGAAATAGCAAATGGGGCTTCATAATATTCAGCTGCTTGAAGCGCAGTAAAATATAGACCTAGTAAGATTGTTAATAATAGGGATTGAATAGTTTCTTTACGATTATTAATTATAATGCTGTGGTGGGCTCATGTTACAGTTACACCAGATGTTAGTAAGACTGCTGTATTTAATAAAGGAACTTCAAATGGATCTAATGTAATTATTCCAGTTGGTGGTCAACATTCTCCTAGCTCTGGGGTTGGTGCTAGGCTAGAGTTATAAAATGCTCAAAAAAACCCAAAAAAAAATAATACTTCTGAGGTAATAAATAAAATTATACCATAACGTAGTCCTTTTTGTACTGGAATTGTGTGGTGTCCTTGAAATGTGCTTTCTCGTACAATATCTCGTCATCATTGAATTATTGTTAAAATTATAATAATTAATCCTAAGTTTATTAATGATGTGTATCCAAAGTGAAATCATGTTGCTAGACCAGATGTTAATAATAATGCTGCAATAGCTCCTGTAAGGGGTCAGGGGCTTGGGTTAACTATATGAAAGGCATGAGCTTGGTGTGTCATTAAACATTTTCTTGTAAATAAAGACTTAATAGTAATACGAAAACATAGGCTTGAATTATGGCTACAGCAATTTCTAGTAAGGTAAGTAAAAATAAAATTATTGCTGTAAGAATTGCAATTATTGGTATTAATGGTAGGAGTACAAAGACTGCTGTGGAAATTAATTGAATTAGTAAGTGTCCTGCAGTTAAGTTAGCAGTTAACCGTACGCCAAGTGCTAAGGGTCGAATAAATAAGCTAATTGTTTCAATTAAAATAAGAATTGGAATTAATAAAAAAGGTGTGCCCTCTGGTAATAGGTGTCCTAAAGTTATAACCGGTTGATTTCGTAATCCAATAAGAAGAGTAGCTAGTCATAGAGGAACCGCTAATCCTAAATTTATAGATAGTTGTGTTGTCGGTGTAAATGTATATGGTAATAGACCAAGTATATTTATTGATATAATAAATAATATTAAGGAAATTAAAATGAGTGCTCACTTGTGTCCATTTAGATTAATTGGGTTAAATAATTGTTTTGTAATTATATTTAAAAATCAAAGTTGTAAAGATGAGGTGCGATTAACTAATCATTTGTTTGTTTGTTTTGGAAATAATAACCAGGGTAGAATTATAGATAATATAATTAGTGGAACACCTATTAATGTTGGACTTATAAATTGATCAAAAAAGCTTAAATTCATAATCAATTTCAGGGTTGGGGCTTATTTTTATTAGTATTTTGTGTTGGTTTATTTAATGTTTTAAAATTATTGGTTTTATATATTAAAATAATTAAATAAACTAGTCATGATATAATAAAGATTAAAAATCAAGGACTTGGGTTTAGTTGTGGCATATCATTAAGGGTGATTGGGAGCACCGAACTACAGCTTAAAAGGCTGTTGCTTATCCGTGAAAGCTTCTTAGTGAGACTTCTAATATGTTAAAGGCTCAAGTTTGAAAATAATTTAATGGGGTTGTTTCTATAACAATTGGTATAAAACTATGACTAGCTCCACAAATCTCAGAACATTGTCCATAAAATATTCCTGGTCGTGATGTAATAAAAGTTGCTTGATTAAGTCGTCCTGGAATAGCATCTGTTTTAATTCCTATGGATGGAATTGCTCATGAGTGTAATACATCTTCAGCTGAAATTAATATACGGATTGGGGATTCTATTGGAACAACTATACGATTATCTACTTCTAATAAGCGAAGTTCTCCTGGTAATAAGTCTTGTGTTGGTGTTATATATGAATCAAATATAATATTTTCATAGTTTGTGAATTCATAGCTTCAGTATCATTGGTGTCCAATAGCCTTAACTGTTAAATGAGGATCATTAATTTCATCTATTAAATAAAGAATACGTAAGGATGGAAGGGCAATTACAATAAGAATAATTGCAGGTATAATTGTTCAAATTATTTCAATTTCTTGGGCATCTGTGGAGTTTGTATTAGTTAATTTTGTTATTATTATAATTGTAATAATGTAAAGTACTAAAGTGCTAATTAAAAATACTGCTATTAAAGCATGATCATGAAAATATAATAATTCTTCTATAATAGGGGAGGCTGCGTCCTGAAAACCTAATTGTGATGAGTGTGCCATATAAGATGTACAAGAATTAAACTAGTAATTAAGTCATGACAAGACTGGGTAATTATTTTACTAACATCTTAAGAGGGTGGCAGATTGGTTATGTGAATAACTTGAAATTATAATAAGGAGGTTCAATTCCTTCCTCTCTTGTTTAGATACTTGTACATATGATGGTTCTTCAAAAGTATGATGGGGTGGGGGGCACCCATATAATCATTCAATGTTTGTTGAAGAAAATTCTGTGTTTATTACTTCTCGTTTAGATGCGAAGGCTTCTCAAATAATAAATATTATTATAATAACTGCTAGTAGAGAGATTAAGGAGCCAATAGAAGAAATTGTATTTCAGAGGGTATATGCGTCTGGATAATCTGAATATCGTCGTGGTATGCCTGCTAAACCTAAAAAATGTTGAGGAAAAAAAGTTAAATTTACACCAATAAATATAATTCCAAAATGAATTTTTGATCATGTAGGATGGAGCATGAATCCTGAAAATAATGGAAATCAATGTACAAATCCCCCCATAATAGCGAATACAGCGCCTATTGATAATACATAATGGAAGTGGGCTACTACATAATAAGTGTCATGTAATACAATATCTAGTGAGGAATTGGCTAGGATAATGCCAGTTAAACCCCCAACAGTAAAAAGAAAAATAAATCCAAGGGCTCATAATATGGCTGCATTTCATTTAATAGCTCCCCCATGTATTGTTGCTAACCAGCTAAATACTTTTACACCGGTGGGGATTGCAATAATTATTGTGGCTGAAGTAAAGTATGCTCGTGTATCAACATTGAGATCAACAGTAAATATGTGATGGGCTCAAACGATAAATCCTAAAAGGCCAATTGATATTATTGCTCAAACTATGCCTATATACCCGAATGGTTCTTTTTTAGATGAATAATATGTAACAATATGAGAAATTATGCCAAATCCAGGTAAAATGAGAATATAAACTTCAGGATGTCCAAAAAATCAAAATAAGTGTTGATATAAGACAGGGTCTCCACCTCCTGCCGGATCAAAAAATGTAGTGTTAAGATTTCGGTCTGTAAGAAGTATTGTAATACCTGCTGCTAGAACAGGTAAGGATAATAGAAGTAAGATAGCGGTAATTAAAACTGATCAAACAAATAATGGTGTTTGATATTGTGATATTGATGGTGGTTTTATATTAATAGAGGTTGTAATAAAATTAATAGCGCCTAAAATAGATGATACTCCAGCTAGATGTAATGAAAAGATAGTTAAGTCTACAGAAGCTCCTGCATGAGCCATATTTCCGGCTAAAGGGGGATAGACTGTTCAACCGGTTCCGGCTCCGGCCTCAACTCCTGATGAGGCTAATAAAAGAAGAAGTGAGGGGGGTAATAGTCAAAAGCTCATATTATTTATTCGTGGAAAAGCTATATCTGGTGCTCCAATTATTAATGGAAGCAATCAATTTCCAAATCCTCCAATTATAACTGGTATTACTATAAAAAAAATTATTACAAATGCATGAGCTGTAACAATCACATTATAAATTTGATCATCTCCTAATAAGGCTCCCGGTTGGCTTAATTCTGCTCGAATTAAGAGGCTAAGAGCGGTCCCAACTATGCCAGCTCAGGCACCAAATATTAAATAAAGGGTGCCAATATCTTTGTGATTTGTTGAGTATAGTCATCGAGTGATTATCACAGGTAAAGTGGCCGAATAGGTGTTAAGTTGTAGCTTTAATAATAAAGGTTTAAATCCTTTCTATACCAGGCTTTGTGGTGTATAGCACATAAAATTGCAAATTTTAAAGAGCGGAGTGACTCCTGCCGGGGCTTCTCCCGCTTTTTCCCCCCCCACAAAGCGGGAGAAGTAGATTAAAGCCTAATTTAGGTATTTAGCTGTTAACTAAAAGATTGTAGGATAAAGCCTTCTAATCTAGTAAGGTTTTATCTTAATTAAAGTGTTTGAGTTGCATTCAAATTATGTAAGATAAAGTCTTGCAATCCTTAAATCAAAGATTAGAAGATTTTAACTTCTGCTTTAAGCTTTGAAGGCTTTTAGTCTTATAACTTAAATCTTTAAATTAAATTTAAAATTAGTGGTGTAATTGGTAATAATATTGTTGATATAATAATTATTGTTGATATATTTAATTTTATTTTTATTCGTCATATTATTTTTGAATTTGTTGTGGTAGGGGAAGTAGTTAGTGATGTTAAATAGGAAATACGTAAGTAGAAAAATAAGCTTAATAGGGTTGATATTGCTGCTATTGTGGCTAAAGGAATATTTTGTTTAATTATTTCTTCTAAAATTAATCATTTAGGTATAAATCCTGATAGCGGGGGAAGTCCTCCAAGAGATATTAAAATAACAATTATTGTTGAGGTAAGTGGCAAGTTTTTTATTCATGAAGAAGCTATTTTGTTAATATTAGTTGATAAAAATTTTATTATTATTAAAAATATTGATGTGGTTAATAATAAGTAAATTATGAGGTTAAGAAGTGTTAGGTTAGGAGAATATGATATTACAATCATTATTCAACCTAAGTGTGCAATAGAAGAGTAAGCTATTATTTTACGGAGTTGGGGTTGATTTAGTCCTCCTCATCCTCCAATTATTAGTGATAATATTCCTAATGATATAATTAATGTTGCATTAGCTTCTGAACTAATCTGAATTATTAATGTTAATGGTGCAAGTTTTTGTCAAGTTGAAAGAACTAAACAGGTTATTAAATTTAATCCTTGAATAACATCTGGAAGTCATATATGAAATGGGGCTACTGCTAATTTAATTATTAAAGCTGTTATTAATAATAATATAGGGGTTTGGGTTTGTATATTAATGATTGTTCATTCTCCAGTGTATCATGCATTTAATATTGTTGCAAATAATAGTAGGGCGGATGCTATTGATTGAATTAAAAAATATTTAATTGCTGCTTCTGTTGATCGGGGGTGATGTATTTTAGATATAATTGGAATAATCGCTAGTGTATTTAATTCAAGTCCGATTCAGGCCAAAAATCAGTGATTACTAATAAAAGTAATAATAGTTCCGGTAGATAGACTTGAAATTAATATTGAGAGGGCATATGGGCTCATTAATAAAAGAGGGGGTTAACCAACATTTTTGGGGTATGGGCCCAAAAGCTTATTTAGCTTATTTTATTAAGAAATAGTGTAGCGGGTGCACTTGAAGTTTTGATCTTCATCGGATAGGTTCAAATCCTATTTTTTTAAGGAGATAAGGGGGTTTGAACCTCTATTGTTTACTCTATCAAAGTAATCCTTAGCTTTCGGGCATATCTCCTTATAGTATTGAGGGGAGTCCTATTGTTATAATTGGGAGAGAAAGGTGAAGTATAGTTATTGCAATTGTTATAGGTAAAAAATTTTTTCATACTAGGTGTATTAGCTGATCATATCGAAATCGTGGGTATGAAGCTCGAATCCATAAAAATATAATTGATAAGGCAGAAGCTTTAATTATTAAATTAATTACTGATAATTCTGGATGGAGATGATAAATTGTTGTTCCTAAAAAAAGAACTGTTGATAGCACATTTATTATTAAAATATTTGCATATTCTGCTAAGAAAAAAAGAGCAAATGGTCCGCCTGCATATTCAACATTAAAACCTGATACTAGTTCTGATTCTCCTTCTGTTAGGTCAAATGGGGCTCGATTTGTTTCAGCTAGAGTTGAGATAAATCATATGGCAGCTATTGGTCATGCTGGTATTAAAAATCATATTAATTCTTGAGATATACTAAAATTAAATAGCGTAAAACTTCCTGTTATTAAAACAAGACATAAGAGAATTAGTGCTAATGTTACTTCATAAGAAATTGTTTGGGCAACTGCTCGGAGGGCTCCAATTAGAGCATATTTAGAGTTGGAGGCTCATCCTGACCCTAAAATAGAATAAACAGCTAAGCTTGATAGGGCGAGTATAAATAAGATGCTTAAGTTTAAATTTGATAAAGTATATGGAAGTGGTAGTGGGATTCAAATTAATAGAGATAAGATTAGGGCAATCGTTGGTATTAATAAGAACATAATTTGAGAAGAGGTTGAAGGACGTAAAGGTTCTTTAGTGAATAATTTTAATCCATCTGCAATTGGTTGGAGTAATCCTGACGGGCCTACAATATTTGGACCTTTACGAAATTGTATATATCCTAATACTTTTCGTTCAATTAAAGTTAAAAATGCTACTGCTAATAGGATAGGGATAATATAAAGTAGTTGATTAATAATTAATATTTGCATTATTAAGGGGGAGATTTGAACTTCCGATTCAAAGATTTTAGGTCTTTTACAATTACCAAGCTCTGCCACCATAATAAGCTATTATTTTTAGCTATTTTTGAATTATTTCTTTATTTTATTTCAGAAATAATAATAAGGCTTAAAATTTTTATAGGCCTTATTTTTCCGGTCCTTTCGTACTAGGAAAAATTTTTTATAGATAGAAACTGACCTGGATTACTCCGGTCTGAACTCAGATCACGTAGGACTTTAATCGTTGAACAAACGAACCTTTAATAGCTGCTGCACCATTTGGATGTCCTGATCCAACATCGAGGTCGTAAACCCCCTCGTCAATAAGGACTTTTTGAGGGGATTGCGCTGTTATCCCTAGGGTAACTTGGTTCGTTGATCAAATAAGGGTCAATTATGTTAATAATATTACTATTTTGAAATGTATTTCTAAATTTTTCATCTCGGGAGTTTTGTTTTATTCCGTGGTCGCCCCAACCTAAAACTGGATATTAAATTATTATTATATTTATAAATTGTATAATTAACTTAGGTTTAAAGCTCTATAGGGTCTTCTCGTCTTATAGTTAAATTTCCGCTTCTGCACGGAAAGATCAATTTCATTGATTAATTTAAAGAGACAGTTGGGCTCTCGTTTTGCCATTCATACTGGTCTATATTTAATAGACAAGTGATTACGCTACCTTTGCACGGTCATGATACCGCGGCCGTTGAACGATTGTCACTGGGCAGGCAGTACCCCCTATATTATTATTTCAAGGGGCGATGTTTTTGGTAAACAGGCGGAGCTCATTATTTTGCCGAGTTCCTTTTTAAATTTTAAATCTTTTTTTATGTTCCTGTGTTGGATTAACATTAATATTAATATTATTCTTGTAGGAGATTATATAGTTTGTTAATTATCAATGATAAGTTCATTTTGATTTACACACACATATAGAGGCTTCTTTCCTTATTACTTATTCTAGTAGTAATTTATCTATAATATAGATTTACTTGATTTTTAAAAGAAGTTGAGATTATTTATTAAAATAATAAGTTTTATTTAAATTAAGCTTTGACGCAATTTATGGTGGCTGCTTTTAAGCCAACTGTATTAATTTTCTTAAATATATTATAATCTTTATTTATTTATCTAGGTTGTTTCCTTTATTAATTGGGCTGTACCCCAATTAATTATAATAAAAGCGTTTATTTTTATAATATTTGTGCTTTTAGTTGAACTAAAATTCATTCTCAAATAACCAGCTATATCCAGGCTCGTTTGGTTTTTCGCTTCTACCAAAAGATCTTCTCACTCTTTTGCTACAGAGAAGAGTTTGCTCGTATGTTGCTGTCTTAAGGTAGCTCGTCTGGTTTCGGGGTATATAACTAAAATTCCTTATGTTAATATAGACTGGCTAGATCATTATGCTAAAGGTAAAAGTTATATTCTTTGCTTTTTTGTATTTTTATTTTATTTCATTTTTATTTCATCTTTCCTTTGCAGTACTTTTTCTATTGCGCTAATAAGTTTTCTGTCACCCATACTATAATATAATAATGTTTTGTGTATTAGGAATTAGTGTTTTATGTTCAGGCTAGATTTAAGATTCAAAATAATTTGATTTAACAGATATTTTTTTGGTGTAAACAAAATGCTTTATTTAAGCTATATTTTGATATCCAAGGCCACCTTCCGGTAGACTTACCATGTTACGACTTACCTTTTCTTGTAAATTTATATATTTATTTAAGTTATTTTATTTTGAAGAGGGTGACGGGCGGTGTGTGCGTGCTCTATTGCCTATTTAAAAAGAACGCTCTTTTTTCTTTTTACTTCTAAATCCTCCTTTATATTTTGTTTCATATAATATTCCGTGTTTTTTATTATTAAAAAATGTAGCCCATTTCTTCCCACTTCATTTGCTACACCTTGACCTGACTTTTTTATTTTTAATTATTTTGTTTACTATTATTCTTTTAAAAGGTGAACTGGAGGCGGTGGTATATAAGCTGTAGTGGCAAGAAGCGGTGAGGTTTATCGGGGGGTGTCGATTATAGAACAGGCTCCTCTAGGTGGGTGTAGAGCACCGCCAAGTCCTTTGAGTTTTAAGCTGTGGCTCGTAGTGCTCTGGCGGGAATATCCATTTTAAAGTTAAGCATAGTGGGGTATCTAATCCCAGTTTGTTTCTTAACTATAGTAGATTCAAGAATATATAGTATAACTTTCGTTTTTGGATTTACATTTTATATTTGTATATAACTACTAAATAAATTTTTAATTCTATTTTATTATATCTAAAACTACCCTTTGGGCCGTAAAAATTAATATGAGTTTCTCGTATAACCGCGGTGGCTGGCACGGGATTTACCAACTCTAGTTAACTATTGCTAAATCGAGCTTTCGCTCATATTTAATTTTTATTACTGCTGAGTTCCTGTAAAGGTGTGGCTAAACAAGGTGTTATGGGCTTTTGGTGCCTGATACCCGCTCCTTTGCTTTTAATTAGAAAATAAGGGGCATTCTCACTGGGATGATGAAACTTGCATGTATAAATATAGTTGTAATTAATATAAAGATTAGGACCAAATCTATTGTGCTTACGAGATTTATTAAAATCTTTCTTGACATTTTCAGTGTCACGCTTTTGCTTAAGCTACGCTGGCTTGCGTTACAATGTAACAATATAATTGAAAAAAAAAAAAAAATATTAATACATTTTTTATTGGCAATGTTAGTGCGTGTATATGAAAGTTTTTAGTTTGGGGTTGGCTAAAAAAAATAATATCGATTAGTTTTAACCGTGTGTCGGGGGGAAAGGGGGGTTGAATTGAGTAAAAATAGATAATTTTCTTAGCTTAATCGTTGGGAAAATAGTTTCGTGGAGATTTAAAATATATATTCTTTGTTTTTTAAGGACTAAATTAAGTTTATGTCAATATAACATTAAGTTATATTACACTTTCATATATTAGTTAAACTACATAAGCATGTTATGTTCAGGTTTAGATAAAGATTCACCAGGTATAAGCCTATATGTCTGTTGATCTCACAGAGAAAAAAAAAAGAAAACATGACATCAAACCAGTTTTGGGGGGTCATGGGAGATCCAGGTCGTAAGAATACTTCACTCTTATGCCAGAAAAAGTTCACGGTGATAAGTCTGAAGCAAGGCGCACCTGAGATTGCGCGCCGGATGCATTTTGAATGTGAACGTCCGTGGTCCTACAAAATAGGTCCTTAGATCTAGACATCGCATCCTAGGGGGCGGGTTGCGGGTTTCTCGTCTCCGTGGGGAATTTAAGACTTGAAAGGCACACGAAACAAATCCGAATGGAAAATAGATGAATGCACTGTTATACATAATATGTCCCCGCCTTACATTAATTATGAAGATTTAGCACAAGCGATAATTTAACCCCCCCAGAATTTTGGCTTTGGATGCTAAAAGTGGAAGTGAAAGCCTTTCTTGCTTGAAAACGCTTGTAGCATATTTGTAGTTAGGTAATTATATATAAAATTAGTTAGTATTATTGTTTATAGGGGTGTGGAGTTTTTTAACTATTTTATACGCAAAAGATTTAGGTGTTAATTTTTAGTTTGTAGGAGTTTAAAGATATGTTGTAGTGGCTCAGGCTCAAGTAAAAAAATATTCGGGATAACTCAGCTGAGTTTATTAAAAATTGTTTATAAACATAGATTATTTTAAGTGTAAATATAAATAAGTTGAATATTAAGTTAAGCTGTTGTAACATATAATTGGAGAATAAGCTTAGAGCTATTATTAAATAAATATTGGCTTGCAAATATAAAACAGCAGGGGATATTGTAGATATAAGAAGAGGCTGGAAAATAAGCTGAGCTATTATTTAATAAATATTGGCTTGCAAATATAAAACAGCAGGGGATATTGTAGATATAAGAAGAGGCTGGAAAAATAAGCTGAGCTATTATTAAATAAATATTAGCTTGCAAATATAAAACAGCAGGGGATATTGTAGATATAAGAAGAGGCTGGAAAGATAAGCTGAGCTATTATTAAATAAATATTAGCTTGCAAATATAAAACAGCAGGGGATATTGTAGATATAAGAAGAGGCTGGAAA
>JASCRC010000112.1:0-132369 GCA_030264455.1 Desmognathus abditus
CAACGTGACCGACTGTGATGAAAACGACTCGACGGACGACGACGGAAGCGGATTATTTGAAGGGAGCGGATCGGACGTGTTTCAGACCAACTTAACCGACGAAATGCTATCTTTTGACGTGTTGGCTGGGCCCAGAGAAATAACGTTTAACAGATATTTGTGCACGTACAATCAAACAGTATTTAAGAAGACCTGTCTGTTCAAAAACAGATCGTTGGCGGGTCGGTCAGAACCGACCGACCGAGCGCTGTGTTTGGACGACGTAAACAGTTTTATGAACGAAACGTATTCGTATCGCTGGCCTGTTTTGGATTCTTTTAACTATACTACAAGCAAGAGCATCGCGGTCAGAGTAAAGGGGGGGACGCAATTTGGCTGTTCCGAACAAAATAAGGTCTGTCGCACGACCGCAGCTCGCATCGATTCTTCTGCTGTTTTGACGACTGTGTGCATACCTTTGTATGTTATACTTGTATTCGCATATTTTCTATAAAAAATTTGAAATGAAAACAGGCTGTTGTTGTTTATTTACTTTATTTTATGTCACATGCCTGCCGCAGCAACACCATATAGAAGCTCAAGTATGCGGGGCCTGCTGACAGTATTGATTGTGTTTTGCAAAGCGGTAACCGGAGAGAAAAACGATGCATTTCGGTTCAAAGAAGGCGAAAGCATACGTTTTTTTGTCAACTCTTTTGTCAAAGAGATATTGTTAATAAAAGCGGTGAATACAAAAAATGAAAAATCGCCATTTTCACCGTGGAGCGGCTATGGTTTTTTTGCAGACAAAAGGAATGCGACCTTTATGTACGCAAACGTAAATAAAAACTTAAAAAACAGGATTGGTATATCTAACACGTTCGTTTCCATCGTAAACGTAACGCGTAAGGATTCGGGGTTATACTATATGTACACTGCGGATTATACATACAGGTGGGTCGTTACTAAAAGCGTGCGCGTGCGCGTCGGCGATTACGCCACCTTTTACAAACCCCATGTTCGACCGCCGTCGCGATGTAAAAAAGGACTCCTGTTTGCAATACCGTTACCCGAACGGTTAAACGATATCGAACGGATATTGTTCACTACGGACAATTACAACAACCGACGATTTGTCGGACTGAGAAAACGAAACCGGTCTTTTTTTTTTTACAACGCGGATGTTTATTTAAAAAGTAAAATGTTTCTCAACGACACAAAGATCGGACTAAAGGACGTAACGTGCAGCGACGTAGGGTTGTACACTCTGACGGTCGTGAACACGCACGGTAAAACCAGCGTAAAAGAAGTAAATTTTAAATGCGACGTCGATACAGTTGAACAAAATACATACGTGGCCATCGTCGTACTTGTATGTTTTGCACTACTTGTTTTTGTGGCAGCAGTCTGCTGTTCTTATCTTCATAGAGTTCACATGGTTAAAATTTTAGTGTACATTGAATATATGAGAGCTTATTGTACCGACTGTGCATAACGTACCTGGCACATCAAACTAAGCTGACATTTTATTTTAATAATACAGAACAGTACCTGGCACCGTCTTTACGTTGACATTAATTAAGTAGAACAGACTGGTACAGAGTGCTACAAAAAAGTATAAATGCAGAGACAGGGAAAGAGGGTTTTTTTTGTGCTTACCAACCTGACAACCGGTGAGTCTTTTTTTTTTCTTTTTATTTTAAAAAGTTGCATTTAACCTAAACTATATAAAAATAATGTATTTTGTATACCTGTACAGCAGAGACAATCAGTCTCTGTGTCTTTATTTTGTTTTCATTGGCAATGCTGACATTTCAAGGCTGTCTTGCACACAGTTGTTTTTTTTTCTCAAATCAGAGGTGTGCTGAAACCTCAGAGAGATATAATTAAAAGTCACTGGAGACCAGTTGGTTTCATAACAAGCAGTTATTGTGTCCTTCCCTCAGCTGTGTTCCAGGGCACACTGGTAGTCTGTTCTGTTTTTATCTTGTTTTCGTTTGCAACACTGTTGCATTGCTGGTAAACTGCGCAGCAGGTGTGCTGAAACCTCAAACCTCAGAGAGATATAATTAAAAGTCACTGGAGACCAGATGATTTCGTAACAAGCAGTTATTGTGTCCTTCCCTCAGCTGTGTTCCACGGCACACTTGTAGTGTTTTCCTGTAAGAGACTCTTTTAGCTGCATACTTTATTCCATTACTACGTCCATGGGACCTGCAAATAAACGACATAGGTTTCTTGTACATCCAATGGACTGGTGTCTTTTTTACCGGTCTCGTTTACTACATCCACGGGACTTGTTAATAAATATTACATACATTTCTTGTTCGTCTAAAGGGACTGGTGTTTTTACTGAAAACAAATCATGTACGTAGACTAGTTTAATTCTTTAAGTCTCCGGAGAGATGTTTGTTTTTCTGGCCTGTTTGGAATTACACCTTAACAGGTGTGCTGGTCGGGTCTGACAACAAGGCTTGTATTTTTAAACCTTTTCTTTGCATTTCAGTAATTGCATGCCACGCGGGACCCACCGGCCAGCACCTTTCATATAAAATGTGTTCAAAGACCGTCTTGAAGTAGTGTGTCTCCTACCTACATCCTCTGCTTCTGCAATTTGGTTTCCTGAGATGGCTCTTACCACGGTTTCACAAGTAGTTTTTCAGAACGTCCTGTTTTGCAAATACGTATGCCTGTGCCATATATAAGACATTTTATTTTTTACACCTTATTGCTACAATGGAAGAGAAAGCTGAGCCAACCCCTTCTTCTTCCACTGACAACGAACAATACATTGAACATGTTTTGAAAGAAGCTCGGTTGCACAAAGAAGAACTGCAAAAAGCAGAAAAGAAAAAAAGAGGAAGACCTCGCCTAACCGACAAAGAAAAAGAAGAAAAGGTAAAAAAAAATTTGAAAGCTAAGAAAGTTGTGTTGCAGCAATACAAAACAGAGCGAGAGGCTCTCATTCAAAGCGTTCCCGTCACCGTCGACCCCCAGCGAGAAACAGAAGACGCGACAAATATTTTAATGGAACACTTGGACAAAAACATGCAACAATGTACACAACAGCTAAACCACCCAGATGTCCTCACGCCTTTAAACTTGAGCAGCAAACTGCCGTCTGTTACGGCGCCAACAAAGAACATATACCACTGTATAGAAAAAATGGAATGGACTGAACTTTTTTCGCCTTCCTATTCCCCTTCTTCGCCTTCAACGGACGAAAAGTCTCCGTCTGCACTCTCAGACGGGTCTATCAAAGACGGTATGTTGTTAGACGAAATCGAACTGCCCGAATCTCCACCCACCGTACAAACAGACTGTATCTTGGCCGATAATTGTTACGTGTTGGGGCCTGTGCAAGAAAAACAAGCAGAATGTTCTAGAGATTCTGAAGACGGGGCTGCGTTTAAGAAAAAAAAAAAACTCTCCTTTGATCACCCGCTCTCAAATCAAAACCCAGATTTGGACATTTGTTTTTCTTGCGAAACCTTTTTTTTTTTCTCTAACTGCAACCACACTATACAGACGCAGCTCTGTCACACTTGCAAGGCGTACAGAGATGCAACGTACCTTGCCACTGTTCAGAAAGATCTGCTCAGGTTTAGTTGCGCGTACAACCTTACGCTGTCTATTCCATGTTCCCCGCCTAAGACTTTCATTAATCCTCCATGTGAGCTCTGCGTCACAAAAAAGGCAATTTTAAATACCTATTTGTGCTTTAACCCCAAAGAGAAATGCTGTAAAAAATGTATACTGTTTCCTTCCAAAACATTTGCTCACACGGAGGCGTTTCCCGGATACATCGATTACGCTTTAGTAAAATCGATAAACCTTTGTACGCCTTACACCGCGACCCATCGGTCGCTCAAAACAAAGATTGCTCTTTTAGACGAATGCAAAAACAACAGAGTCTGTAAGCCATATTGTTTCGACAAGTGTAAATCGTGTTTTCCAACCTGTTATAACGTGGAGCAGCACACCATGAAGTTTACCTACAAAGAAATGCAAGAAATATACGATACGAAAGGGTACTTGTTAGACGAAGCACAATGTCCCGGGGGTGTTTTGGTTTTTCTAAATTCACTCAAGTGCCCCACCCAGTCTTTTTTTTTGACCTCCTGGTCCACGGCTGCTCAAACAACACCAACCACCGCCTTGAGCATATTTTCCGTGGCCGGGGTGTTTGTCAGACGCCACAGAGTACTACGTAACAAAGACAATCTTTTTATCGTAAACTGCAAACCGGCGGTGGCCTACACCACCGTCCCTGCTCTCCTTACTGCAGTGTCAAACGAACAGATTTTAGACTGCAGAACGCAACTGCGGAAATTGCACGAAAGCTACATCGAGCACGTGTCTTTTACGGTAGAGGCCTGCATGGACACAACTATTTTTAAAGAGGAGCAGACCTGTCAGGTTTCTAGAAAAAAGTGTGACTCTACCGGCGTAGTTGCAACCACTTTGGATCCGGTGTTTTGCGCCCCGCCAAACAAAGGGTGCAACCATTGGATACGCGGATCCAGAATAAGAGCTTGTTTTAAAACAATAGTGGAAGAAAACGCAGAGAACCAAATAAAATCCTTCATCGATGTCAGACTGAACTGCGATACTGCATATCAACCTGATTGTGACGAGAGTGCCTGTGAAAAGTTTGAATGTCCAGTTTGCAAAACATCTATACCCGCCCTTGAATATTTTCAAATACCGTCTGGCAATTTGTTTCACCTTTTACAAAAAGACCAAGTGAAAAAATGGATACCGCCTACGGCACGCAAAACTCTCTTAGATTGTCTACTGTTACCGCCGCAGGAATGGCAACTGCAGAACATGTTCGTACAACATTGGGAAAATTACATACCTTCCAGGTGCAGCTACAATTCGTTGCCTTTTCACAAGAACACCAGTTACGTCCCAGACACGCTTTCTTTTAACGTCGACGTACCGACTTGGCACGTCCAACAAACCATCGAAGAGAGCAAATATTATTACTGGTGGTCTTTGCTGGGCATAGGAGGCGACGTTTTGAAATACGAAGGACGCATCCAAGGGCATCCGCCTAAATCCTGGATAGCTGACGCCTACGCCCTGATACAGGACTTTGCTACGAACAAAATAATGGAAACTGACTGGGCCAGCCCCGATGCGGCGTGCTACGAAACCATCATCTTCAGCACCTGTGACAAGGTCTACAAACTACCCATCGACATCAAAGAACTTCAGAAGTCCATGGCGCCGAAACTTGGTGAGTCTTGGTTTCACTTTTTTTTTTTTTTTTTTACCTGTACGTGCTTGTGTGCTTTTTTTGGTTGGGTTGTTGTACAGTAAGTAAAACTTTTTTCTGTTTTGTTTCTTTGTAGTCCGTGTTAAAAATGAAAACGTGACAAACAAGGAAGCGCTTTTCTTCAAAAATCCAATCAACCAGTTGTTGCCGAAATACATGAAAATAAACTTTAAAAACAATCCGGTTACAACTTTGCCTATAATCGGAATGTCGCCAACGCAGTGTCGAAAACAATGGACGGTTTTTGCAGACCACCACCGGGCTGCTGTCTCTGGGCGAAACGATAGGTATTACTTCGAAGAGGGTGTTGAAAGTTACTTCGAAGACAGGGTTGAAAGAGCTACGTTGGTTTTGTGTAAACTTGCTAATTATGTTCCTCAGCTGAGCCCGATTTATGTCAAGTATCCGCCTGTTCAAGACGACTTAAACAGCATGCGGAAAGTGGATGATGATCTCGCTATAGACGATCCAATTCAGTCGCTCAACAAACCTTACCTTTGTCACATGTCAGCATATTTGCCACACCGTGGGTATGTCTGTGAAACCACGTATAAAAGTAACATCCAAACGGGTGTTGAAAGTCAAGAAATGTCAGATTTTGATATGCAATCTGTTGTAGGAAGTCAAAACATTGTTCGTGAAATGTTACCACTGCCGCCTGCGATTTCCCCCATACGCGATGTAAACTATTGCCCTGTTGTTGTTGAGCACATCACAGACCTTAGCGAAGACCACACGTCTTCTTGTGCAGACACCCTAGAAAATGTACAGGCCCTCCAAAAACACAAAGAAAATCAGGACACTTGCCAACAAATGAAACCCCCTCTTTCGACCACCGATCATAAGAAAAACATCATCCCCCCCTCCAAGGAAACCACCAGTCCCAAAAAACCCAGGCCTTACCATCCGCCGAATTCTAGGTTTTCTCACATCAGATATTCGCCTTCTAGAACCCCCTTGTTGGACGAGCAATACGGAGATGAGGAAACACTTATGCACCTTTCAACCCCCTGTGTAGAAAATAGTTCACCTGCAGAGCAGCATATCATGACGCCAATTCCCAGTCCCTTAACCCCTATACCACCGCCACAAAATGTTCAATTTTCCCCCCGCCCTCCCGACACCACTACCATTGGCGCCGCTGACGTTTACGAACCCTACGAATGTTTTTTCGACATGCCCAAAAAAAACACCCCGCCCCAACCACTTTCGTGCGCACTCACGCAGCTCCCTCAGAAACAAGATTGTCTGCAGTCGCCTCCGTCCACTCCTACAAAGGCGCCCCCGCAGGAACCGGGTTTCTCCCCCAAGCACGGAGAATCCACCTATCAAACGGAACAAATAAATTTCGAGTCCACTCTGCCTTCAAACCCCCAAAACTTAGATGTTTTTTTTACTGTGCAGCCAGTGCAACCCCTACAACCCGCGCAGCATATGTACGACGCAGCAGTGCAGTACGTACAGCAAGAAGCGCAGGAGTTCGACACCGCTATGTTTGACAATTTAATGAAAAGTATCGTACCAAACACAGACATTTCAGCTTTTAACATGCAGCAGCCGCTGGGAGTTTCTTTTCAGCACAGCGACGCTAGCGTTTGTTTCGATGCGGGGCAACAATTCGACCAGGTCCAGCCCGCTTTAAACTTTTCCTCTGGTGAGCACATGCAGACTACCTCCACAACCAACATAGCAGACATAATGGACGACGCCGTCAGTTTATACGCTGACGATTCTCCGGTTGACGACAGAATTTCCCCCACGCGCTGTAAAATGAAAGTAGACAAGCGCACCAAAAGGTTTAGGGAGAGCGTTAAGTTTGAAAAAGCATATAAGCATAGGAACACCATATCAGACGACAAGCCGTTACCTACCGACCACGAGCAGTATAAATACGCCAGGTGTAACGTTCCCAGAATCAACGAACGTTATATAAGCGATTACATCGCAAAAACACCCCAATCCAAAAACGTCAGGTTGCAGTGTGCCGAAGTTTACGCTGCTTTTATTATCAATCACAACTCAGAATACATAGAACAGTTAGTAAAAAACGACATCGGTACTATATTGTACAAGACTGCCGACAGCATAAACGTGTCCGGCACTTACTGTACTATAAATTTTAGGAAGGTCTTTAAAACCTACAATGCTCACTATTTTTGTGCCAGGTATTACAATTCTTTGTACACAGACACTCCGCTGGTGCCTTTAACCTTAGCACAAATGAGAAGTCAGAGTGCGGAAGACAGGTACAGCATAACAGAGATGGGAAACGGCAATCCCAGCGACACCAGGAATTCCACCTTTGGCATGCATTACATTTTTGACCAGTCTCTACGAGGCACGTCAAAGATAGTTTACGCGTTAGTGTATCAGGAAACTTTTATTAACCCCTTACACATACAAATGGTCGATCACGTTTCTGACACCATCGTCCCCTCTTACGGGCACGGCTCGCGTCAGTTACTTGATCGGCGCGACGACATTTTTCAGTCGAAACAAGCTAAATTCTGTCTCGTTGCGAGGACTCTGTTCCCCGCCCACGCGATGCGAACCAGTCCTTTGATCATGTTCCGAGTGACTTACTCCCCGGCGCTGGCAGCCTGGCGGGTGGACGGATATTCTGCCAGTCACAGGTGGTGTTTTGACAGCATTCAAGAGATACACGATGCCTGTCAAAACGCTGGCTTCGTGCGCATGCGAGAAACTTACGCGGCAAGGTCGCGACACCATTTGCCCAAACTCGCTGTAAGTTTGCCCGAAGCCGCCCCCAGGCGTAACAGGCGCGTACCCCACACCCTAGACGATGATGACGAGGACGAAGACTACGGCATAGCGCCGGCTGTTCAAAAAAGGCCATCGCACACCAAACGTCCGGTGATACATACCAAAGGGTTCGAAGAGATGGTAAAGCCAGCTCCTACGCAACAAATACCAAAAGTCCCTTTCACCAACCAGTATGCTTTTGTTGTAAACCCCATTGGTGACTATTGTGGCGTACAACAACAGCAACCCGCACAAACGTACTCAGAACCCACGCAGCATGTCCACCTTCCTTCCAAAGATAGACACTCTACACAGGCACACAAAAGTCGTTTTCAATACCAAAAACAGCCAAGTCAAGAGAGGCAGCAAACATTTCAACACGAAAGACAGTTACCCCCCCCGCAGTACGATGAAAGACAGCTACAGGCTTTTTTTCAAAGCAGACAGGCAGAAAGAAACTATTCAAGTTACGCTCGAATTCAAGCTTCCACCTTTCAACCAGAGTGGGGGCACAGACAGAGCTATGACGAGCCCTCCAGTTACACAGAATCAGAGCGCAGTGGTAGGACAAGCGCAAAATCAAGCTCCACTAGTCGCTCCGACCGCAGCAGGTCGAGGCCCAAAAACAGAGAATAATAAACAATTAAATAACTTAGTCTGACACGTACCTCAAATAACGTTTTTATTACTTGTGTAAATAAAGTAAAATTACTTTTTAAATCAATAAACTTTTATGTTTTTCAATGCCTTTTCTTTACTACTGTCCGTTTGATGTCGCAAAGGTAAACAATTTTTTTATGTTTCTCTTAAACATGTTTATATACGAAACAGGTAAGTTGCGCAGAGTGTGCGCAAAAACTCCTTCAATGTTGTTTGCTGTGAAATTTGCAATCGTTACAATCCTGTCTTCATCTGCTTCTTTGACTGCCTCTATCATAAACAAAATAAACACGAACGCGTAGCCCACCGACGGATACGTTGTTAAAAAAAAGGTTATATCTGTCAAGTAAGTGTGCAATTTTACGTTGGGTACCGTCTTTAAAGGCGCCGCGTTTTCCGCTACTTGTGTTTTTATATGGGCGGGTAAGGTATCCAGACGTACCAACAGGTTGGTTATGTTTATGCCCGTTTGTTGTCTGTGGCTGTTTTTGCTTAACCAAACCATCAATGTTTTCTTTAGAACGGGGTTATCGTCCATGGCCAGAACTGCGCACGTAACTTCTGCGGCTGTCATGTCGAAGTAGGCGAGAGGGCTGTTCAATGTAGACGCCGGTAGCTCCCTTTGGTCAGGGCCTATCTTTCGCCTTCAGCAGAGCCTGACATGTGGCCAATAATTGTCCTTCTTCTGCTCTTATAAAATAACCGATTACGACGCCACCCACTGCGGCGCCTATAACTGCAAATATTATAAACAAGTAAACCCCGAAATCTATTACAGGTTTTCTTTTGTCTGCGAGTTTGTAAATCTTTGTTTTGCCCGCCATTTTTTGCTACCTATACTATATATGCAAACGTGTTTGTTTAGTAGACCCATTCTTAACCAAGCGGCCGTTCTGCTTTGCGCTCGCTGCTTCTCGTGTGTGCGATAAGAGCCCCAAAAAAATGCAGGGTTGCGCGGACTGCACCACGGCTCTGTATAACAGAGTGCGTACTTGGTTTAGACGAAACCCAGAAATGGGTAACCTACATTCGTTACCCGTTTCGAAAATATACAGCTACCCCAGATATAACACCTACGTGAAAAACAAGAGGCTACGACATTCAGACTGTTACGGCAAAGGCGCCCCAACCTACGAGTCTTTTGATAATTTGTCGAATGTAATTACCAACGATATACGCGCAGCGCCCGTGTGCACGGTAACGGACCTGAGTGATATAAATGCACCGGTCGCTTCTTTGTTTCCACATCACACTTCTTCGATGCCTGAGTTGCGGACTCAAAAATGTATATGCCTCGGTTTATAGACGACGCAGACCAACCCAACGACGCCCGCATACAAACCATTCAGTACAACAGACTCCTTCATCACTGTACGTTCGAACAAGATATGTTAAAGGCCGCGACGGTGCACGGCGCCGACATTATCTCGGTCGTGAAAAAACTCGTAACGCCTCCTTATCTGTATCTCATGTCGCTTAATTGCTACCTGGGCGACTACGACGTACTGCCTATAGACGATCTGTCGGCGGTAATGCGCAAGAACCTGTTATACATCGTGACTGCCGGACGCGCTTTTGAAGAGGGACACATAAACGGATGGAAGTTTGTCATCATGCCCGGTAACATACACCTAAAGAGCGCGCAGAACGGAAATGTAATGTGTACAGTGTCTGCGCATGTCGTCGAATGTCTACCCACTTGCATAGTCCAACGCTTGCTTCGCATGTTTCCTAACTGCAAACCCGCGCACCACGCGCAAATCATTACTAGGCGTTCTATCGCCAAACACGCCAACCACAAGTCGGCGGTCCCATCTCCTCCGCTCCCCATGCCGTCTATGTATTTTTACGACGATTTCGGACACCGCATGGGCATTTCGCACACGAAACAGCCGGACGACGTCAACACGGAACTGCATTATGAAAATCACGCAGCACGGATACCTTTACGGAACAGTTCGGTATATTTAATCCAGGACAGGTATGTGGACGGACGCATAAGTAGCCTAATACCCAGTTGGACTCTGATTAACGACGAATGGCAATATACCGGACCTTCGTGGCGGTACATACAACACATGGGACTGGAACATTTTGTCTACCCTAAACCCAGCCACTATCAGACGTCCCTGTTGTTGGATTTTGTAGAAGCGTTGTCGAACCATACGGAGTGCGACAGAAAAGTACGCGACGTCTGTCATCATTTCAAAAGCTACGGCGTTTTCAGGTACCAGTCGACTTGGACGGGGGCCACTATACTGAAAACCAATTGGCCTTTCATTGTAGCCAATCACGAAATCCGCGACCTGATCGCCATGGCCGTGCTGTGCGACATAATGTCTTGTACGTGGTGTTCGGTGATCCGAGACAGGCGCTATTTCGGACTCAACATGCTGCACAGCAACGAGCACAACGTGCTGTGGGGCAGGTGTTTTGCAATGACGATGCACGGCCCCGTACCCGACGCGACGGCCGTCGTGGAAATTCCCATGTATATAGATTTTGCAGAGACCCGTCTGTACGACAAGGAGAGGCTAGTAGGTAACAAGTCTCCTTCCATGTCGGTTCCTAGCCTACGCATGACGTTCAAAAACGTCTTTTCGGATTCCATACGCGCCATACACGGTATCCAATTGCCGCTGCATGTTTGTGACGGCGGGTGTAGAAGCGCACACGTCAGCGTAGACTGCTCAGTTGTCTCCGTGATTCCGCACTGCAGACATTGCATGCGCTCCAGTATTAAGCAAGAACAGACGCCCATCGGTAGCGCGATCAGCGTAGTGTTAATGCCGGGTCAACTGCCGTTTCACGACATTTACTGTTACGAAATGATATAAACACCGCCATGACTGACAACGGGTTAGATGAGTTTGCCGTCAGCAACAGCGCGTACCTGTGCATAGAAGGGTCGACTAAACCGGATTTGGCCGAGCAGTTGATAGTAAAAGAATATATCAAAAACAAAGAATGCTGGCTCACTCGTACCAAATACGAATGGCGTTTCAATTACTTCTCTAAAGACCGCATCTACACGACTGCTCTGACCAAAGGCGAAGACGGCTTTTTTTCGGTTTCCGACACCATCTATTGGGACAAGCGATACGTGCACGAAAAGTCTTCGTTGACTCACTATTACGATCTGACCGGGGCGGAACACTTGGACGACTTCTATCCCAAGGTAGACGTAGGACAGGTGATAAAACTTTTATGTGATGAAAAACGCTTAAAACCCATTAATTCGCGTGCGATCTTAAGAGCGTACTTCGCCACCGACCCCCACGTCATTCATTGCCATCGTACTTACGAACTTTTGTCTACGTTTTCCACCGAGCCGATTGTACAGACCTGCCCTTATTTCATGAGGCATTTGACGCTCAACGAATTAGCAAAAAGCGGTACGGATTTAATATTCAGTAATGGGTATCCCGCTTGGACCTTGACCGACACTCGCGTATACAAATACGTCGGAGCGAATCCCACTCACGTCATTGCAAACGGGATGGGGAGCTTTTTAACCTTTCCTTTCGAACGTGCCACTGCCTACATGCTGCAGCTTCTCGACATGCTGGAGGACATGGCGGAGACTATGGTGGACAACATGTCTATTTTCATATACGCGATAACCCAAACACACGTTAATTTTGCTCCAGACGCGAACAGAAACATACGGTACGTCAAAGAAGATTTCAAGAACCAACTTGCTTCTATACTGCCGTATGTCATTTCAGTACCTCATTTACGGCTGTTTCTCGAGCACATCGTGTTCGAATCGCCCTGCGTCGCTCACTTGCTGTACAACAGATATCTGTGCGAATGTACCGTCCCCATCCCGTATACGGTCGGCGAACACACACTGTCGATACCCGACGTCGAAAGCGGCAGTCGGCCCGTCGCCGACCTGGGTAGATGCGTGCCGACCAAGGGGTGTGCAAACTGCATTTTAGACTTTAAGTACCTGGAGAGGGCTCAACCGGGGGAATATGTTTGGCGGGAGAAATTCACAGAGGACCTGAACAATATATGCTACTGGTTTCACCAGAACAAGTGCAGGAGACTTCGCATATAAGCGAAAACAGCTTGGATGCTGTTTATTTTTTAGCGATGGAGCCCCTCGGAGCACTTCATCACATAGTAACCAACAATGCTTACTTGAGCGACGAGAATTTGACCCACGAAAACCTGGCAGAAACTCTAATCGCCAACGACTACATACGGGCTGGTCAATGTTGGCTATCGCGAGAGGACCAGTCTTGTTTTTTCCATTACTACAGAGGAAACACCATCTACTCCAATCTGCTCAAGTTGTGTTTGAAAAAAAGAATGGTGTACTTGGAGATGAATCCCGTTTGGACCGTCAAGAACACGGTACCCGTTGATCGGAAGGAGTGTGTGTCTTTTTGGGACGGCACCCAGGCGTTTAGCGAGGGCAGCGGAAAACGGGGGACTTTCATGAACATCTCTACATTCGTCGACACCATGTGCAGAACAAAAGACTTGCAACCCATAAACGCGAGGTCCGTATTGAGAAAATTTTTCGTCAACGGAAACCACCTCGCATACGATTACGACTTGCCGGCGTCTACTCTGATGACCACGGAGCCCCTGTTTCAAACCGATAGTAAGTTTGCAATGAGGAAGCTAATGGCAGCGAAATGTTTACCCGAAGACGAGTTGTTCGTCTGTGAAATACCGGCGTATACGTACGACGAAGTCGCCAACGCGTTTACGTATTGGGGACAGCATCCGGAACACGCGATGGTCAACGGATTCGCCACACTGCTCATGGAACCCAACATGGATGCGGGCTTCATGCACTGTATCTGTAATTATATTTTAGACAAAAAATCGCCCCAGCTGTTGTTCGACATTGCAACTTTTATTTCTGTTGTGGCATATACATGTAACAGCAACGTAGTCATAGACATATTCAGTTCAATGAGTCAAAAAGAAGTCCTTTTTAATTTTCACAACCTTTGGTACGTAATATCAAACAGACCTCACTTGAGGCATTTGCTGTTTTTAATATTGGGCGATGATTCTGGAATAGTTACGTCAAAATCACATGGTTCGAGCTGCTTCAGATCTATACTTCATTATAGGTGTCACTGTTTATATAAGTTTCAAGAGCCCGTGGGCGCAGAGCAACCGGCTGACGTCAATTACGAAGCGATGTGGGCAAATAACCTATCGAAAGATTTTCCAAAGAGGCCTCTGTGTGTAAACTGCGAGTTAGATTTTAAATACTACAAAGACACCAGCGAAGCAGGCTACGCGTACGCGCACCAATGCATTCGGGATTTGAAGACTCTTTCGTTTTTCTTTCACAGGAGAGAATGTCTGTGCTAAAAGTAAAATCGTGTGTCGCTGCAAGAGGAAAAAAGGCGCGTGGCGTGTTTTACTTAAAAAGTCGACTGCTGTTCAGGCCGGTAGCATCCACTCGTAGGTTTTGGATCAGTTCGTTAAAATCGTAATAATATGTTGGTTTGAAACAAGCATATTTATTAAAAGGACACATTAACCAATCCATGTCTATGGCTATTTTTGTCATGTTTATGTTTTCATCAAACTCAATGTTGTACGTCCAAGAACCGTGTAGTGTACAGTCTACGGCCAGTTTTTTAACCAAAACGCTCTGTCTCAAAAGAATACACGCCAAACATAACAAATTTCCAGACACCGCATATTGAGCGTTGTAATCTTGCGGAGCCAAGCACGGCAATTTAAAGTGTTTATCGGCGCCTTTGATAATGTTAGCTATACAGTACGGGTTGCAACATTTAGGCAAGTCTGCGCTATGCAAAACGTTAAACAGAGCGTCTTTTGTATAAAACCTTCGTAAATATACAGACCAGTGTTCTGTTTCTTTGTTTGTAAAGTTTATTAGTTCTTTGGGCCTTAGAGCTAACATGTGTAAATGACTCGTACCTTCTTTTTCAATGGTCTCTGCTAATTTTTTGACCTTTTCCGTCGAGATGTACCGCCGCGTGTGTACGTTGGATCGTTTTCTTAAACTTGCTACGGCGGGTTTGGAGGGCGTCAACAAAACAAGCCTGTCGTTTGCCGCTTGACATTTGTTGCACCTTACATTAGAATGCCACTCTGCCGCGCATACCGTACACAGCTTCGTTGTACAACATCGAGTGACGCTTAGGCCGCTACGGAGTAGAGTGTCGCACGAGTCACATTGCATGTACTGTTTTAATTCAGGGTGTAGCTCCATTAAGCGTTCGTTGGAAAGCAATACGCATACGTTGCATATGTTTTTTTTACAGCACGTCACTACAAAATTTGTATTTGTACATTCGGTCGCGCACGTTGTGCACGTCGCGTTTTTCGTTCTGCCGCTTTGTGTTTGTTTAACTCTATGCTTTCGACCAATCCGCACATGTGATTTACTCCTATAAGAGATTGTGCTCACGCGTTTAAAATAACTAATGCATTTGTTCTGCTGCGGATCTATTTGCAGGTGTACGCCTAGCTGCTTCGTCGTTGTTATATTGAAGAAGGTTTTCAGAAAACTCTCAGTCGCTGTTTGCAGGGCGTTCTTTTTTTCCACCGTGGACTCCGTCATGTCTTCGCTTACGCCGGTCGTACTGACCGACATCTCGGACCCTTCTGAGCCCATTCCTACGAAAATGCGTAAAACGACGACGGTTACCAACAAGTGCGTTATAGACGCGATACGTAGGATAACTGACACGCAAACAAAAACGTTGGAAGCGATGTTGGTGCTGACGAGAAACCTTACGCCTACCAGGTTTTGCGCTAACTGTACGGGTCGTATCTGCGACGACGTCGACCCGCGGCCCACGAAACGTGGCAAGATATCAAAAAGACACACGGCGGATATGAAAAGGAAATTAAAAACAGAAACTGTAGAGAAAGAAAAAAACAAAATATTGGCAGCGACCCCCAGCATCAAATTTTTTATCGAACACGATGCCTCTCTGGAAGTGGTTCGGTTTCTCGATCAGCTCCCTTTGGATCGTATGACCTTACTGAAGGCAATCGAAGACGGGAAACTTATTATACGTGTTTTTAACAGTTTCAGAATGTTATGTAGTTTAGAAATGTCTGTTCATATGTATTCGTTTATATTAATGTTCTCTGGGCTGTATAACCCGGCCGACTGTAAAGACATACGCAAGGATTACATTTCTGGTGTACATTTAATTCACTGGTTTGTGTTTATGCAGAGCGATGCGTTTCATTCTTTGCTCAAATCCAGTGCATGTGGCTTTTGCGAAGTCAGACAATGCATGCACACCGTTTGCGATCACAGTTGCCCCCTGTGTGTTATCAACAACGTTGCCGTTTACCACACCGCCTCGAGCGTCTGTCCTTTCATAATCAATGGCTTTAAGGATACGTATAAAGGATATTTAACTACCCCGTTCGACGTATATGCTTCACAAATAAAACACGATGGAGTTACGGAGTAACGTCGCACGCGTAACCCACCATTCGCACATCGTCTCGTTCGATTCCGATACAGATAAAGAAAACGCTGTTTTGTTTATGAACAGGTTGCTGGCTTATAAAAATAAAGATGTACAACAACCCAAACAGACCGGTGTTTCGTCTACTGTGTGCGCCTCCATTCCCATTACAGAAAGCCAACTTGTAAAACTTAAAAGTAACGTGTTAAACAGATTTTCGGTGTGTCCCGCTGCGACCGCCTCACAACTCTCTACGTATTTAAGGGGTTCAAATCCTTGCATTTCGCTCAATTCGTCCTTGTTCTTTGACAGCGCGCAGCACACCTCTGCTGCGATGAGTAGCGCGCAGCTTAGCCCGGCTGCCGCTACCAGCGCGCAGCCTAGCCCGGCCGTCGCTACCAGCGCGCAGCCCAACCCGGCTGCGACTACCAGCGCGCAGCCCGGCCCGTCCGCCGTAGCGGACACCGTGAGTAGATGGGCCGGCGAAGAACCCGTCGTCGAGAGTGCAATGGGCGAGTCCACCGATTCCGCTAGCGACGACAGCATGTTCGATGCAGAATACGGCAACTATTACACTGTTGGAAAAATATGGCACAGTCGTCCAATTTTTCTTCACAACGACGTCGACACGCAAAGAGCACAACATCGTAAAATAACGACCGACAGGGCTGCGCCTAACACGGCAGGTTGGATGATCGACGTAAGAAACAAACACATGGTAAAAATGGGTAAATTGGAAAACGCAATCTTCAAGACCCAGCACAACTGTAACATCGACCAAGCTTACGAAGCAGTTGTCGGTATGCTGTTATACCCGTCCCCGTACATATTGCCGTACACTTGCTGCTTATACAGCGTACCCACGGATAAATATATACTCGCGGATGCTCACGAATCATTGATGAGTTTAATAACGAAGCACGATTTCAAACCAAATGTCGTGACTCTTCTGTTTGACGTTTCGTGTGCCCTCGTCTACCTACACTCTTTAGGCTTCATCCACTGCGATCTTCAACAGCACAACGTATTTGTGCATTCGCGCAGCAGTAGGTTCATGTTGGGTGGATTTAAACACACGCGGACGTCTTCGAACGTGGATTTACCGTTGCCAGAATGGTCCGAGTGTACCAGTCCAGAACAACAAAAATACGATACGGTTTCAGAAAAGAGCGACGTTTTTAGTTTGGGAACAATATGCGGCAAGTTTATTCGTGAACATCACGACGACTTGCTAAAAAAGTTAATAAACAAAATGATTTCAATTTCTCCTAACGACCGACCCTCCGCTTCTCAGGTACTAGAACAGCTTTTACTGGTCGAAAGCGTCTGTCATTTGCAATGGCGATGTCCTTTGATTTTAACTCCTCCCACGTCACTGCAGATCAGGAGGCTGCCGGTGGTGACTGCTACTAATTATATGGTACCTAAATTGACGTCTGTTCCGTTTAGTGGATGCATAGACGAGTTAACGCCCGCTCCTTTTAAACCAGATTACGGTCTTGGAGGACAAAACAAGGAGGAGTCGTCGTCGTCGTCGTCATCGTCGGAGAGTCTGAGCAGCGACAACGGTACGGTTGACAAAGCCGTCTTAAGAAGGGTTCAAAAATGTCGTATCCACGAGCGCGGATCCAAACGTACCCGTCGCAAAAATAAATTTAATAAAATATTAACTGATATCATCAACGAGAAACACAACCGGCATGGAGGCTGTCGACATGTTACGCTGCTTGGTAGAGGTTTCCGAGTTCATGAGGGAGCGGTCCCAAAAGGACCCGCCGCCGAGGTCCAATCCGACGAGCTTGGTGGAGGTTTCGGCGTTTGCGAGGGAGCGGTCCCAAAAGGACCCGCTGCTGAGGTCCAATCCAGCAGCGAGGACACAAGCGAAGGCGAAAAAGACGCCAGCCAAAAAAAATACGACGGCTGCCGTGAGAATGTTTGCGACGAGCGTAGCGATGGGGAAGAAAAGCACCTTTCCGACAACATTTGTGTTGCCGCCAGTGAAGAGGAAAGAAGTGGCGACGATGTTTACGAACAAGGCGAAGGAGAAGAGTGCCCAGAAGGCGCCGAAGAGCGCGAAGACGGCGTCGATTATGAAGAAGCCGGTGACGAAGAAGAGAACTGCCAAAGCGACGAAGATCGGTACGGCGAAGCGGAAGAGCGCGAAGACGGCGTCGATTGCGAAGAAGCAGAAGAAGACGGTGACGAAAAAAAGAACCGCCAAAGCGACGAAGAAAGCTACGAAAGCGCATCTTGCATATCGACCAAACAAAAAGGTGCAATGGATGTAATATTACAGGGGGGGCCGGGTTTGTTATGTATTTGTAAACTACTCGTGTTAGAAGACGCCGAATTAGACATGTTTACCACCGATATATGTACAAGCCGACGTTCTACGTCTGCGTCTTCTTTGATTGAAATAGATAGCGACGACTCCAATGACGAATTCACATACCTCGGAGATTGTCCATGCCCCCTGCCTTTCGTTTACTCGCGAGATGACATTATAAACACCCGCGTGTTTTGTTTGGGGGTTGTGACCGAACACGGGGATATTATATCGACCACGGACGCCTATCACAAGATGCCGCTGTACGCCCCTTTCCAAAAGAAATTTCAGTTTACTTTTTCTGGCGAAATCGACTTAGTAAAAAGAAGCATTTGCCCAGACATACCTACAGACATAGACGCGGAGCCTTTTTTTCTGTCTGGTATATTCGACGAAAGCACCGACGTGCGTTCTTTTTTACGTAAAGGTATACAGTGCAACGACGTGGCCTGTAGATTCCTAATCCCTAAGCAGTTCCACGTGCACGTCAAAAAACAGTCCTGCTCTGCGTCTAGCAGATATAACATTGCGTACAAAATTTACAATTTTTTGCCACACCCGTTTTGCGGCATAAATCCTTTCGTCGGCAGTAACAAATCCACCCCGTACACGCAATTGGATTTTTACAAATTGGACGCCTACAGGGGGACGGGGGATCTGGCGGGAGAGTTTTTTACACAGAACTGCCATGCTAGGTTCGGGCCGGTCGTAGCCTTCGACGAAGCAGACGACCGACCTCAGTATTGTTACTGCGAGATCGACAACATGACAGTGGCTTTGTTTACGTTTCGTAATGCGCCTGTCACGGTTGCCGATATCATAAGCGGTATAAACGCGGCTCTCGCCGTGCCCTACCACACTGCCTTATGCAGCCCCGTGTGCGTGCAGTTGTTACATACTGTACAGGGTATCGAAATGTACGTTTTTTATCACGGGTTTGTGCAACTGATACCGGTGCCTCTTGACCAGACCCAGCTTAAGTCTTACGCTTTCGCCTTGCTGCACGCCTACGCTTATTTGCACAAGTATGGCATCAGGAATGCAAAAATATCAACACAGTCGCTCGTCGGTATAACGTCCGACGGCAGGAGTGCGGTGGGCGTAGATTTGATTCACGCCGCCTACCTAAACATGCAGACGACCGCCACCGGCTGCAAGGTCAATACGACGCGCAGGTGCTTTTTCCCGACCGAATTACGGGACGGTCAGTATTTGGGGTGCGCGTACGAGACTCCATTAGAAATGTTAATGAATGCGTGCGTAAATAGACACAGGTCGTCTTTCCTCTATTCTACCTTGCACGGGTCTGCTTTGCCCCAACTGAGTCACAAACCGCCCTATTTTCCCCGCGTCAACGAAAAACCTCTTTTTTGCGAATTGCTTATCGTGCGCGGTTGCGGCAGCAAGCAGTTCTGGCGTCAGACCGATCACGGGCTAGGCAATTTTGACATAGCTCACTTAAACACCGCGTACAAATATTTCAACGAAGGCCTGGACCGGTCTCTGTTTGAGTAACTAAATCCAACTACTAAAAGAACTCGTCGCCAGATACGGCGCGGCGATGTACACTATGGACGATATCACGTTGGTGCATTACGAAGAACACGTATACAGAGAGAACGCGCTGCAGTATGCGCTGCGTTGGCTGGCGCTTCACAAAGTAGCAGTAGACGTCAGCATGACTAGCCCGGCACAGCCGCCGGGGCAAACTATACAGACCCAGATAATCGCCGCAGAAAAGAATAAATCATGGCCCCCTGAAAACAGTTTAGCGACCAGGTACATCACCTACACCGACGCGTACACTATTCCGAACCCAACCTCTTTCAGAACCATCAGTCCTGGGCATGCTATCGGCATGACGATAAAAAAACAGTTGAACGAGTTGGCCGTCAGTCTTGAAAACCAAAGTATAGAAAGCGCGCTGAAGGTTGCGCAATACGGACGCGCTGCTGGGCTTTTGGCTAGAGAACACGGCGGCGTAGTGTGTAACGTTGGGTCTCCCCTCTGCCCGGCAACCCGCACGCAGTACAAGTCCGACGAAGCAGTCCCGTCGTATGCACCCGTCATGTATAAAACCAACAACGTCGACCCTCCCGTAGTTTTGGTTGCGGGTGACTGTTTTGGGAAGGGGTCGTACGGCGCCGTCCACAAAGTGATAAACTACGAAATGATGGTGAAGCTGTCTAGAGCGCCCGGCATGAACTTGGAACACCTTTCGATTCTCTTGAAAGAAAGCGTCATAGGGTGCCGTCTAAAAAGCCCCCATATCATACAGACGTACTACACCGCGTTGTCCCTTACTCGGGAACAAGTTACCACCATGCATTTCATAGAGCCTGCCCTGTGTAGCGTTACCGACCTTTATAGGAGCAAAGAAATCATTTCTCAAATGACCTCTTATTTCCCCTTTTTCGAACACGAAGCGCTTTTGGGCATGCGATATATGCACTCTTTGAACATTATACACGGGGACATAAAACCTAGCAACATGTTAATATGCATAGAAGGTAACAGACTGTGTTTGAAACTGGCAGATTTTGGCCTCAGCACTATGTATCCCACCCCCGACCCTCTGTATACCCTCGAATATGCTGCTCCAGAATTAAAAAAAAAAAAGAAACAGAGTGTCAAGTCTGACATATGGTCGTGGTATGTGTCTTTTTGGGAAATACTGAGTGGTATTCGTTTGTTTGTAACGGAAGATTACGTGCACCTGACACTAGGCGAAGAGAATGGTGCGCTGGTTTGCACGGGGCTACTTCAACCGGTGCCCCTTGAAACGTACTTGTCGCAGAAAACAGGTAGGATGGAAATGTCAGATGGTCTTTTCATGCGCGAACTAGCCAAAGAGGTTTTGCTTTTAGACCCTAACAAAAGAGCAACTGTCGATTCTATATTGAGTAACAAAAGATACACCGTCCCGGCAAAACTAACCTCCAGCGGAGTTCTGCAGTACAGCTATAGGACATACGCCCCGCACAACAAGATAGAACTGAAGGTATACGACGGCGTATACAAAAACGAATACATCATGGTACCCGAAGTGCTAAAACAGGATAACGTTATACAGCAGCTACTGTTGGAAGACCAGACGAAATACGCTACTATCCTGAACGAGTGTAGCTTAAACCCTTCGTTGTCTGTTCAACTCAACGACAGCCGTCTTTATTTCGCGCCTGTACCTGCTTTCTGTACGACGGACGAAAGCGCTAGCGGAAAGATACGACAAACCGACGCGGCCGCCAAAGAGAGTATAATCGTGCCGTGTAAGCTTAAAAGCGACTCGTGCTTCGGCACCACCGTACAAGATACCGATCTAATGATCGTTAAACACGACGGTTTGCGCAAAATAGACTCGCGGGAAAAGATTTTGGCCCACTGCAAAGACGTCTTGTGTTTAGGCGCCAGGACGTATTTTTCGTGCATTTACGCCGTTCACCTTGATAGCGTCCACGTGTACGTTTTGTGTGCGTCCGTGCCGCCTAACAGCATCTTGGAAGGTATACCGTCTTGTTTCAGAAACCAGGACACACTTAGAAGGTTCCTGTTTAATATCTGGGACGCGCTGGCCTACATGGACCGGCGGAAGTACACTATCGTCCCGTACTTGTCTCCTGAACACGTCCTTCTAAACATGACGCGAGGACAGATACAGTTGGATTTGGTGTGTGCCAACAATTGGAAAAAATCAGACGCCCAGTACGTCCCGCCCGAAACAGTTATAAACAAGCAGCCCGTCGACAGCAGAGCCGCTAGCACCTGGGTGGCCGCCATGATTTCAATTTTCATCCTGGCCGGCGGCAAAGATTTGTTTATACGCAACCAACCGCACGCAAAGTATATAGCAGCCAACATGGCGTTGTTTGGAAAGTGGAGTCCGCCGCAGCCGACCGAAGAATACGCCGTTGTATCCGCGACCCCACCTTGCGTTCCTCAGTTAACCATAGATACCTACTGGGCTAAACATATGTCGACAGATCCGGTCGCACGTTTGTCAGCTGAGGTTGTATACTTTAACCTCTTAGGTAAACATTCAAAGGTTACGCGTACTTGCGCGGCAGAAATACCCGCGTTGCCGTTAGAATGGCAGTATACGCTTACAGCGGCTTCCAAAACAACGCCATTTCTACCGAAGAGCACCTGGACTTACTGATAACCGACAACGACTACGACACTAGAGAGCTTAAGATATGCGATCCGTTGCAGCCCGTCACGCCGCCGTACCCTGCGCAGATATCGCTGCAGATGCGTACCAACGTTACGCAAATTATGGAAGAACTGAAGACCAGACTGGATCGCGTCCGACTGAAAATTGACGAAATGTGGATCGACTTCGACGCAAACGTCTACCTGTGCTGCGAGCACGTACCTGATTTTTATACGATGCCGTATTTCGAAAACGTACACTCGTACACTTATTACTGCGGGATGCAGATGAAAAAATCGTTATATTTATTTATGAGAGTGAACACGGCCAACGGCTTTAACACGTTCCACGGTAAAGTCGGATATCTGGTCACCAGCGGCGCGTATTGTTATCCACTGCCGTGGAACAACATGCAAGACATGTTTACCTTTTTATGCACCTGCGACACGCACGTCGTAAAGAGATACCGGCGACCCGCCACTGTCATCCGGTCTTTTTGGAATGCGCTTTTGAACAGACCTTCCAACACCAACAACAGATACATGTCTATAGACAATCCGGTATACGAATATAAATGACCCCGACCCACAAAAAAAACAGCAGTTCCGAGATGGCTTTGCGAACGATACATGCCCTCTTTACTCACTTGTATCCTCAAACCGCTGCCGTTGTAAAAGAAAGCGAAACGCCCGAACTGTTGAAAGAAAGAACCGGTTTACATGCGATACTTACAACCGGCCTTCGGTACTTGCCGAAATCCAACGCGCTTTTAGTCACCGTTTTCGACATAACGGAGGGCAGGCGATATTACATAACAGTCTCCCCGATATATTTTCCCTTGCTGATCGGCGGGTCGGTCGGAGAACGGAACAAACCTATGCACGTGGGCCGCGGAGAATTTCTAGACGCCAGAGACAACTCTACGCAAATTTTGACTGTTTTTTTATACGCGACGGAGGAGACATGTCGGGTTAATATCAAAAACGGCTGTTACGTCTACACGCATCTGAACAAATGTACTCAAGACAACAAGGTTTCAATTTTAAACGACCTCTACTGCTCGCGCGTCTATTTGGTACCCAAAGAAGTCGCGCAGGTCAACCGCGCCAATCTTTTCGATTTTACGTACGACGCCGAGTTCGACAAGTACTTGATGGAGAAAAGATGGAGCGTGCTGATACCGCGCGCGTACACGGAAATGGCATTCTCTATCATAATGGAGACAGATAAATGCAGCAAGATACGAGCTAAGGTTTTGCGTCTAAAAGATAAATGGGAAGAAACCACTGCGGACAACAAACAGCCGTTTACGCTTCACGCGCACAAGCATATGTTTTGCAAAATCACGGCCATCGCGGTTGCTTTGTGCGACCCGGATTGTCGCGTGCTGTACGAAATATATACCACCGACATGTGCACCGGCATCGAGGCTTTACCGGAATCGTGTTACCAAAAGTACGGCGTAGAAAAAAACAACGTCCAACTGCTGTATTTTGAGTCCGAGTGCACCATGTTGTATACCTTTTTAATAAACTGTTCAAACAGCAGCAACGTTTGTTTGTTTTTTAACGCCGACATAGACATGTCTGTTTTGGAAGAACGTGTTCATCACCACATGGAAACAAATTCAGACATGTGCGACGCTTTCAGTGCGTTTGCCTGCAATGGTACGATGAACGCCCGTGCACCCGATGCTCCGAGCTGGCGTTCGACATCACCGTGGAAAACACAACTTTACACGACTGAAATGTATTTACAGACGGCTCAGCCCGGCAGTACGTACAGTTTTAAATACAAGCAGACCCGAAATGCAAAATTCAATGGGTTCGGACGTCTGTTTGTTGACGTTCAGAAGGTTGCCTTCACGCCGGAGAACAAAGCGCTTGCAAACGCCACGCTAGGCGAGTACATGTCGCATTACGTAGACGGTTTTTCTGACCACAACATTTACGACAAGATTCCAGAATGTTTGCTAGCACATACGCTCCTGTGCGCGGCTGCCGACTCTACTAACATTTTATATCTTTCCACTGTCGTAAAGCCCGTCGTAAACTATGTTTTTACACAACGGCTCACGTCTAACTGTTCCGACATGGACTTTGGAATGACGGGTACGCCGCATACGCATTACATAGACGCCTCGTCCGCGATAGCGACTTTGCTGGCATACCAATCGGTCTCAAACAATTTCGTAGACCCGTACGATTGCATGTCGCCACCTGCCGCGCCTATAGCCGCCAAACTGACAGGAGGCAACGTATTGGACACGGTGAGCGGCATTTACTGTGCTTCGATAGATTTGCCCTTTGAGACCACTATCGACTTTGCTTCGCTGTACCCGTCTAACGTCGTGGACTTTAACATAAGTCAGCAGACTATCTTTACCAGTACGGCCAACCTAGACAATCATCTCGTGTTTAACTGGACGAGCGTACCGTTGGAGGACAAGGACCCGCCTATGGAAGTGTATACCGTGTTGGCAAAAGTCGTCGATTTCACCGCCCAAAGAGTCGCAACGCCCATCTCTCTGGTTGTTTTGCATTTACTGGAAGCAAGGGGTATGCACAGAGACGCCGCGTCGAAAGCTACGGACGAGCAAGACAAACGTTACCACCGGACCTTAGAAACCATGTGTAAAGTTTACGCCAACTGTATCTACGGCTTGTCTTCCCACAACGAGCAGTGCTTGATAACCAAGGCCGGCCGATATAAATTTAACACCGTCAAAGAATTTCTAAAAAACAACTGTTACGTTCAGACTCATGGAGACACGGACAGCGCGTCTTTTATTCCCAGCGTCAACCAAACCATCCCGACCGCGCAACTGCGCGCTCTGCTGGAATGCATTACCGCGTTTACGACGGAGCAGGCATATGTTTTTTTTTCACAGTACGTTCAGGACAGATTGGAAACAACAGACCTAGAAGTTGCGGCCTTGATAAGCCAGCTTCACGACGTTCTTTTTGACAAGTTCGTCAGTAACGTTTGTTTGATCTTGAAGGAGCGCGTCTTGTACCCGTACAAAAAAGACACCGACTGGTACATAAACGTGTCGGAAGAAGCGTCTTTAAACCTTTCCGTTTTTTTACGCGCAAACTACGTAACCCGCTTGAAATACGAATATTTCAGTTCTCTCACCATGCGATTGAAAAAAAAGGTCTACTGCTGTGTCTCCCACCAGCGAAGCGAAAATGCCCTGGGCGTGACTGCTGACGTAACGGCGAAAGGATTTGAAACCCACAGCAGGGCACGAAGTCTGGTCGCCTATTCCGCGTACGCCCTTTTCGTTCAGATTATATTAAAGGGGCACGCGGTCGTGCAAGACGCCACCAACGTCGGGGGCCTGTCAATCATCCCGTGGGAACATTTGACTGTCGGCGCCGTGGTGTACATGTTGGATAGGTCCCCGGCGTTCAACGCCGACCGCTATCTGGAAAACGTACTCGAAATATGCTTGGTGCCGCATGTCGTAAAAGCAGTAGAAGTGTACTCTGTCGACACCAGCAACTGCGTGACCAAAATAACGACTTTTTATACAGGACTAGAACAACAGTTTCTAATATTTAGTCAAAATCAAATCTGTTTGAATCACCTGTACGACAGAAACGACGAGATCAGAAGGTGCGTCTACTTTCGCATCGTTGGCAAGATAATGGCGTACTTGACGGCCGCGGGACTCACTGACTGGAACAAATATGTGTGTTTTACTCCCACTCAGCTGGCCGATGAACAGCTGCTAGACACGAGACGACGCGCACGACTGCAGCTCTGTTCGTCTGGGAAAATCCCTTTCGTCAATGTCGTCACCGGCGACGAAAAAAACAAGTACGACCCCTGCGCGGCCTTTTTTGGACGATACAGGATAAACACGTACGCCCAATCGTTCGTAAAAGAACTATTCGGCGCGAGTGGACAGCAACACCAACCCAACATCATTCAATGTAGCAAAACCGAGTGTCACTTCGCGGTGTTTAACGACATGTTGATACGTGCGCAAGGAGAAAACGCTGGTTTTTTTACACACGTTATTGTCAAACTGTGTATTCCTTACGCGTTGATAGTCAACACTTCTACTGCCAACAAAGTCGCCGATAGCATTTACATCCAGTTGCGCAAGGCCCGCTTGTCCGTTGACAATACCGTGGCGGAAGGACGTGATTTGATATGGAAGGCGACTTGCGTTGGCACTCCCGCGCACATCGCGGTCGACCCACTCGTGCCTTTTTACAACAAAGGTACAGTGGGCTGCAGCGTACCTCAGTACGACGAAAACCTTGTCACTTCGGTTTATAACAACTGCTGCAAGGGAGTAAAAAAGATATTCGAGAGTAACCTCGTCCTGACCGAAGGACACTCTCGTTGTTTGTTGATGTACATACCGGATTACATGTCTACGGTTTTACAAATCCCGAGTGGTTTGTACAGGCGTAGCTCCGACACGTCTATGCCAGAACTGATACGTATGGCTTACACGCTATACTGTTGGTACGTGTTTGACGGATTGGTGAACGCGTTGAATTCCCACGTAAAAGTACTGTCCGCGCCACCCCTCACTACAAACGAGACCAGTCTGTATCAGTGGCTGACGGCCCGTAAAGACCTTTTGCAAAACATTGTGGGCAACACGCATTGTGTGGCTTGCGCACAGCTATGGACAAACATAAAAGGCAACCAGGCGCAGTTTAAGCATTTACATTACAGTAAAGCTGCCGACGGCACCCTCACCAGAACGCAGAAAAGAATATGCGTGACCGATATGTTTTTTGACGAATTGGCTCCTGTCAGTAGTTGAACCGGGCATGGCGTCGTCGCTCGAGTTGCTAACGCCGACCGAACTGGAAGCCTTGTTTTACAGCATCTCTAGTGATAAACTGCCGCAAGAAGTTCCGACAGAAATCCAAACAGAAGAAACGTCGTTTATCGTAACGTCGCCCGCAGACGACTATATTGCGGCGAAAGTTTGCCAACAGCTGGACTATTGCATATCTCTAAAAGATTTGGTACGTGCCGTCATTCTGAAGGGGCTAGAGATCGGCTGCGTCAAATACATTTGGTATAAACGCGATCAGTTCGTAGATCTCTTCGCAAACGGCGTCTTTCAAACAAAACAAAATCACATCGTGTTCGGAAACATTTCCGAGGCAGAAGTCGACGATGCGTGGGACACTATTCCAAAGTCCGTCCCCTTGGTCCCCGAAGATGTCGATTATTACATAAAACACTTATCGGACTCGTGCATGATGCACGCGATAGTCTCGACGTTGATAACGAACACCGTGCTTCACAGCTCGTACGTGTTTTACGGATCAGAAGAATACATCGACTGCCTGGACGTCGTAAAACAAAAGTTTATAATAACGGAAGAAAACAAAATCTACCCCGCGTCACAATGCGACGCCATTGTTCGCATCCAACAGTGTATCGATCGCCAGACGGACTGGGTCGTACCCGAAGAGACACGCTACGACACGGAAGAAAAACAGATAATGGTACTAACAGAGTGCCCGTATGCCGTGCAGCACCTGTATGAACAGTGTTACGACAAGGTTCCTTTCGTTACCGTGTATCTGAACAAAATAATAGCTTTCCTTTACGAAATGTGGGAAGTCAGATGCAGCGAAGAACTATTTGCAATCCAATGCAGAAACATTAGCGTGGTGTTCGAGGACAACGGTATAAAGATACTGAACAACGGCGTCGATCGAAACTTTGACCATTGGAAACAAAGCAACGAAAAAATCCCCACCAACATAAATTTGTATCTTTGCATGCGAGCGCTCGTTTTGCTGGACAGGGCCGTGGCGCCAGAAAAAAAAAAAAAGGCCATAATATACACTCCACTGTTTAATGTGTTTTTTACTGTTTTCAGAGGCGTTACTATCAGGTGTTTGAACACGCACGGCGTTAACGACGTGGTAAGCGACTGTATAGTTACAGAAAAAACTGTACTGCAGAGGTCGGTCATGCTCATCACGGGGGTGAAAAACGCGGCTCTGAGATTGGGCCGCGACATGAGCCACAGGCTGAACGGACAACTGGTTATCTTTGCAGACATGCTCGTGTGTATGTATAAAATTCACATGTACAACAAAATGCCTAGGTACGAGCTGCTAGGCATAATAAAAGACTGTCTTCTTGTGATTAACGCCAACGGGTATTTTTTTTACCACCCAGTGTTAGGCATAGTGCCGATGTCTAACCACGAAGACTGTACGTTCGTGGCGGACGTAAAACTAAAGGACAGCGTCTACGTATTGGGTTGCATATATGTTCTTTTTAATACTTTACGAACCGGCCACGCTTCCCCCGTTGTCCTAGTCACCGAAATGGCATACGACATCAGGTTTGCGTGCAATTTTATCAACGTCTGCGACGGGTACGCCGAGGCCGACGTGGCGCGAGCCGTGTCTCAATTCAGCAACAGACCCGGCCTGGACGTCAAATACTTACTGTCAAATAGGATACACACGCTTTCGTCCATTCTTACGTTTGCCGACGGGTTCTGCGTGCCCAAATACCAAGTTAGCACCTACGTAATTAACAAAGAAGAGGTCGCGCTTAAGGTGGCCTGGTATCTCGATTGTGATATCATCACGTTAAACAAAGTGTGCGGGCTGGTGAAAGCCTCAAAAGCGGAAAAATTCCAAAAATGGACGCTTTGTATAATAGACAACGTGCCCGCTTTGCGGTGCGACACGCACGTACGGTTCGGTTCCAAAGCGGGTCCCTTCTCCATCAACACTTACAAAGAAGCACTGCAAATCATAAGTTGCGGCGCGTACAGTCAAAGCAAGGTAACAATCTTACACATACCCATAGATTACAGGAACACCTCGTGCAACCTGAGTTTCGTACAACTCAACTCCCCGTCGCTGGAGAGCGCACTCAACTGTATGACGCGCGTAAAATACACCCCTTTCGTTATCACGGGCTTCAACGCGCCCGCTATAGCTAAATGGCTGAGTCTGATTTTGGAAATCTTTTCCCTCGACCTCTGTGCCATCAACCATTTTTCGTCTAAAATCGACTACGAGGGGTTGTTGTGTCACATGTCTAACCTGCCACCGCACCTCGTTTTCGACACCGTTCCACCCAATGTCTTGTTTGCGAGTTACATCGAGACGCTATTGTCGTCCCAGGGGAGCGCCGGTGTCGTGTTTTATTCTTCGTCTTGCAACGTAGAACTGATTAACATATGTCTCTCCGTCGCAAGCCAGAAAAAACACATACACATACGTCAATACGGCTGCCTTGACGACATAATCAGCGATGACGGGATCTTCATGCCTCGCAACGACACCGACGCAAACACGGTCATTTCCATCCTGTCTCACTACAATCTAATACTGCCTGGTTTGACTCTACAAGAAGTGACGTCTAGCGTAAACGCAGCTTACAAGCGCGTCAGCGTACCGTACAAATCCTATTTAAATGTGTTGATAAAGCAGATTAACCCCGTTTTGCACCTCGGAAACATAATACGCGCGGTGTGTGCTCATTTGGTGCCTTACGGAGTCGCTAAGATGTCTCAGGCGGAAATGTTGATGAGGTTGGCTGATCTGAAAAAGGGGCAAATTCTGTACAATCCGTACAGACGATATTTTGTCATAAAATGCAACCACCTGGATTACATCGTACACGATTACACTCTTTACCACAGCAGCGTAAACTCCTTGTTGCCGTTTATAAACTCCTACATACAATCTCAGCTCCCAGCCCCCGTCAGAAAATGCGTACTGTTGGAGTATCCGCCCAACGCGGACGTAAACAACCTCGTGCAGACTCTGAGCGTCGAATTGAACTTTGACTGCATGTTTGGCAGTTTGATAGACGCCGCCGTGAACAACTTTATCCTAAACAACGACATTAAACGAATTTATAATATATCTGTGGTTGAAGGGACGATGTACGTAAACGGCGCATCCGCCTACCCCGTTAGCTGTCATACGGGTGCGCACAACAACACCACCACCGTCGACGTGTCCTTTATGAAATCCGTTTACAACCAGTGTGTTTCTTCTTGTAAAAAGGGCGTGATTTTGGCTTGTAGTTACAGCGATCAATGCAAGGGCGATGTCAACCCCGATATAACAGTACGTGTATATGACAAAGAACCGGCGATTGCTTGGCCCGACACGCATTATATAAGCGTAAAACCTGACAGACTGAGTATCACTAGATGCGTGGAAGCCTGCAGCGCAGCTACCAGGCACCTCGCGATCAAGGTGACTCCTGCTACCAAAAGACCGAAGCCATGACGTGCATGGGAGGATTTCCTTGCAATTTTCCTATCAAGGTACTCAATGATATTACTTCGCATGCGGATTACGGCGGCGATATAACCGCACTGTCCATGTTGCCCATGCTCTACGCTACTCTGTGTGAAAAGCTGGACAAACAACTCACTTTCATAATGATAGAAAGCAAGGACATCGTGTCTGACAGTTTTGTGTGGATAGTAACGGTGGGTCGAACCGAAACCGCGTATATGCCCGTCTCAAAAAGTATGGTTACTCTGACCCCTATGATACTGATCAACAACATGATAGGAGCCAAAAGAAGCGGGCAAGATCGCAAAATCTCCGTCGAAGAACTTTTAAACTATACCCAAAGAGACGCAGACTTTTCTGTTTGCAGGTACGACAACTGCCCAGTCTGCTTGACCGGCACCACTTGTTTGGTCACGGCGTGTAACCATCTGATATGTCACTCCTGTCTCCTGAACTGTTTGTCCAGACGGACCGACGACTGTCCGCTATGCAGGCACAAGGATTCTTTGGCGACCACTTTGGAACGCCTTGACATTGACATGTTCCAAATATACGCCATCAACGCCAGGCCCGCTTGGACCGCTTCGTTGTCCTTTTACGAACCGTACGCTTATTTCCACAATCCCTTCTTGCAGAAAATCGGATTGGTGGGATGTAGTTACGGTCCCGACGTGTGTTTATACGGAGAGCGAAGCATAGCCGCTACAAGATACCGTCGCATGCACCAACGCATTCCTTACGCCGATCTATATGTACACAACGGGTGTCTGTCTTTAACCGACATGAAATTCTGTCAGCCGGCCAACTGTGGAAATTTTCGTGTGCCCGTCATACCCAGCACCGAGTACATGCTGATCATTAATGATTTTTTTTCACTTTTAACCAATTTAAACATAGAAAACGTTGATGCTTTTTGCGCCCCTACTCAATACGCTGTTTGCGTGTGCCTCCATCGAAAAGGTGTGATGTATCGATTCGTCCCTGGCTTGTATGCGTTAAAAACCAGATTGGTTAAGTTTAAACAAAAACACAACTTGTGCGTGCGCGGGGGAAAAACATGTGAAAAAAAACAATAAACAGTGGTTGCTTATTTTACGTAACGAAAGCATGCGCAAATCAACACAACGAAACTGACTTCTGTTTAATTTATTTTTTATTTGTTTGACTGACGGTATCAACCGTGTAAAATAAAAAAGTAATTAAGTAATAAAAAAAGGTAATTTCTGATTGCCGTTTCCTGTGTTTATTTTACGTATTTACTTCATTTTGATAGTTTTTTATCGTACAGGTTTGCATTTTCTACGATTTGTTTAAACAGTTTTACGTGTATTCCCGTGGCATAGTTGTTGACCAGTAGGTATATCAGCACCTTTTCCACCGTGTCAAAAAAGGGCATGTCAAACTGTTTTACTTTGTAACCGTCTTTGGTCCTGACGAGTTTGCATTTAAAGGAAATAGCGACTTCTTTGGTAACGTCCGTGCATATGTAAAATCCGAACTCAGGCCCACATGACACCAGAAGGCCCGGCTCCGTATCGTCTTTAATGTAAGCCGCACAGTTCAAGATACTGTCTGCTACAAAGGTTTCTTCTTTGGTTGCCTTTTCCATAAAATCGTACAAAAGGTTTTCGTTGCATATGTCCACCATAAAATTTACAACGTTGGTCGCGGCCACCCTATTGTTAACAAACGTAACTGCGTCGTTGCTGTACATGACGAGGCGTCCGAATGGCACGGCTGTGTTTATAAAGTCGTCAGGTAACCGGGTGGCCAAATCTTCTAGGTTGTTCACGACGACGGGTCGGGCCGGAGCACAAAGGTGTAGCCAGTTTGAAAGATGCGCAGCTTTGCGCTCGTCCTGCGGCTTTGGGTACCACTCTGGCAGGTTTGTAGGCTCCGCTGCGTAAGATCTGTGTTGGCTTTTGGCGGCGGGTCTGATTTCGCGAATCTGTGCTCTGTCCAGCTGCGCGGCGCATTCGGATTTTAACCATTTATACAGATCGCATAACAGGTCGGCGTGCCAGGTGTCCGGCATAGTATAATACATGTCACATATCCGCCACAATCCTTCCGACACGCACAGTATTTCGATTTTGTCGACATCCGCCGACAAACACTGGCCTTTGTCTACCACGTAGCGTATATACGGTTTGGACTCGGAGTCCCTTCGTACGGGCTCCAAATCGCAATCGTTTAAAGTCACCGACCCCTTTAGGTGCGAGATACCTATTTTTTGAATTAAGCTGCATGTAAATATTAACGCGTCTGTGCTCGGTTTGTTTGGCCCGTTCAATATCACAGACGGGGAGAAAAAATAAGACACCGTGTCTTCGCTCAAAAAATATATCATGTTGGACTCTTTGCATATCCGGAATAGGGTTTTCCCCTTTCTGTTGGGGTCGTCGTACTCGACCACGTCTCCCGTGCGGGTGCTGTCGACCCACCGTAGTGTACCGTCTACGTCTTTGATGTAGTACGAGTTTGGGAAAACAAACAAAGCTTTTTTTTCTCTCTCGGTTATAACCTTTTTGAAATAGGGCATATATTGAATAGACGGATATGTTGCGATGGATGCAGGTTGAACTTTGGATTTCACGCCCTTTAGCATAAAAATAGTTTTGCTGCCGACAGAGATGTAAAAACAAACGTTTGCTATATCTTCGTACATCCGTAAGCGCCGTATGTCTAAGCTGTTGGTTATGGTCCACGCTTTGCCCATCGCGTCGCTCACTATATAAATCGTCTCTACTACTTTCATCTTGGGCACGTGCTCCAATATTTCGTCTAGGTTGTCTCCCGTGAAAGTAATCGGTATCTCTGTAATATCGTCGTCCATTATTTGTCGCATAAAATCAATGCCGATGGACGTTGAGTGGACAAATTCCATTTTCGTTTTTTCGCCTCAGCAATGTCTTTTCCAACCACTACGCTCCAATCTTTTGTGTACGACAATAGACCAGGGTCTCCTTTGGTGCTGTCTTTTATAGTTACAAAAGAAGAGCTGGTGACGAATGGCAATACTTTATATCTCAGTATAGGTAACATGAAGGATACGTCTAAAAAGACTTTGTTTGAGCTTTTTGTGTATCTGGTCGACACCTGCGGCGGGGAAATATACTCGTTTATGTTGGAGCCGCCGCGTATTAGAAACCAGCATCTAGTGTGTACGCCTTATGAAAGATTTTCCATGAGCACGGCGGTGTGTTTTTTGTTCGTCCTTCGCTACGACGGTTGCGAATCGTTAAAGGATTCGTTGCAGAAAGCGTCGTGCTGCGTCAAAGCGATGTTGTGTAACAGAATGGGGTACGTTACCTACGATTTCATCAGAACGCATCTCGCCGACTGCGATGAACTGCAGTCACTCTACAGCCACGTAGATTGGAAACGACATCGCGCGGTACGTGACATCCCGCCGGGGTTGTTAAACAAATTGAAATGGCAAACCAAACACATGTGTCCGCAGGGAGAACCTCTGTGCAAAGACCTTACGCTGAGCGGCCTGTGTGCGACGACGCAGGCGTATTTTTGCTACACTACCGACAGCACGGAAATGCCTCTGACCGTAATCGATTATACCATCACAAACGACGTCGTGAATAATTTGCTGTACACGCTGTTGTTTCGGTTCTGCGTGCACAAGCTCAAAACGTATCCGGACGTAAAGAAGGTCCTGCGAGAGTCTAATATTTTGGAAAATTTTAACACGGGGGTTGTGAGTCTGATAAATCATTTTTGCTCTTCGCACACGGCGTGTAACGTGCTGCCCTTTTCGCAAGAAGTATTAGCCTTTCGCTACAGCGTGTTTGATATGCTGTCGCGACACGGCACCAACGCGTCGATCAACTCTCTTCGCCTTTATCAGTATCCTCTGCTTAGCGCCGAATCGATCAAGTGCGGGTTGGCCGCGTTAAAAAACAAAGCGATTTCCGTGCCGACGACTGCGACCAACAGTATAGATTTTTGGGCCGTCGTTATGACTGGGTTGCAAGAGCGGGCTTATCTTAATCAAGAAGAAGACAGTCTGTTTGAACGAATATTCCCTTACCTGGTAACGCCGACCAGGCTGCTGTCTAAAATGGGCACGTCCAACGAACTGTTTGGAAACCCGTGTAAGCGGGAACTGGCGCTACAGTTGGCAACCAGGTTGGTTTTCGACTACAAGCTCAACCCTACTGTGAACAGGCTGTACACCGACGTACAACAGTGTGTAGCCAACGGCTCGCACCTGATCGACGCCTTTACGTTGCATAAGAACAATACGGGCTTCTGTCCGCCGCTGGACGAAAACGCGTGTGCCGTAAAAACCAGTCACGCCATGCTGATGGAGAAACTATTTATACGGCACATCGGCGTAAACAGGATCATGCAGGTCGTTTTAACGTTGGAATACATCATCACAAACACGGCCCCGCGGCGGAGGATATCGCGCTTTTTTTTAGTCAACCACGACAAACAAGGAGTCGGAAAATCTTACACCATCGGTATATTGAAAAAGCTATTACCAGAGTACCTACTTCAAGTGTACAACAGTTTTACGCCCGCGTCTCTGCGCTACAATTGCGAGCCGAAACTGCTGCAGACCGTGGTGTGGGAAGACCTGGGGTTCAGCGCCAACGTGGTCAAGATGAACAACAGCGAAAACTCAAACTGTTCGTCTATGCTGAAAGGCATAGCGGACACGTGCGAAGTGACGCACGCCACAACCGAAAGGGTGTCCGAACACGGGCGTTTCAAGATGTCGAGCTACAAGGCCATATGGAACGTGGGTATCAATCAAAACACGAACAGCCTGGCTGTTTACTCGGAAGCGGTGCAAGACAGACTGCTGGTAATACCCAACATTTCAACCCAAAGCGTCTACTACACGCATACCGACGTCAGCATCGAACAGATATGCAACAAAGAAAACCTAAAGGCGCTCGCGGACCGCTTGCTGTTCCGGCAAAACCTGTTTCAGTTACACGCCCATTTTCTATTACCCACGTGCTTCATCACGCGCCCGGAGCACGACGTTTTGGTCTGGAGCATTTTTCGCATTATAGATCTACATTACCCCACCAGCCAGAAGCACACCCTCAGCCCCGCCAGATCAAACGACACTTTACACGACATCGCGTTCAGCAAAGCCTGCATGCAAGGATGTCAACTGGTGTACGACTTGTGGATACCGCCTTGGGCGGAAATACCGCCGCCCGCGGAGGACGAAGACAGCGACGGGTATCTGTCGAGAGTAAACGACAGCCGATTGCGGGCGTTGAGCGATTGCAGTTATTCCGAAATACTTCTGCTGTGTTCGATGGCGTATCACCTCTTGTATCCCAGCTGCATGATAGACGCGGTGCCCATAGTGGTGGCGCAGAACTTGACTTTCATGAACGTGGTCCGTTCGATATTTACGTGGGCGTTTGCGCATTCCGAATACATTGAGTATTACCCGGCAGTCGTGGTTTTCACCAACATATACCCTCATCTGCTACCGGCGCCCCACAACAGAGACAGAGTGTTTAAAGAATGCATTTCTGAACTACTGTCCGTGACCGTACCCCTCGAAATATTCGGCCAACAGAGCCGAGTAAAAATGTTTAAAAGCATACAGTGCAAGAAGGACGGGCGGAAAGACCTGTCCTACTACGAAATACAGTTGGATTACACCGTGTTTTACGAACTGATTAACTATCTCTACCCTCTGGACGTGCTGTCTTTCTGGGACTGGTTGACGGACGTGGCGTGCCCGTTCGACGGACGCATAGACGGGGAAATGTCAGTAAACATAAAGGACTTGGAACTCGAACCTGAACTGATTACGTTTTATACCGTCTGTCTGCGCTACGTGTCGACCAAAGAAGACAGCCTGCGGTACGACACTTTTACGGGGAACGTTGCCGTCAAAATCGGCGGAATGGGACTTCGACTGAGGGTTCTGCAACAGCACTTTCGTGTAAACTCAGTCGCCCCGCTACGCGTGCCAGACGCCATGACCTACATGTGGCAGACGCCGTGCACACAAGAAGAAGCCGATTACTTCAAATACACCGGCGACCCGCACGCTCTGTGCGACTGCGTCTACGCCGGGCCCGTGTTACTAACCCTGGATTACAGACCCACGACGTTAAAAACCTTCGATCAAGCGTCCAGTTCCAGCTTACTCTGCGAAGAGTTTTCGTCTTTTTCCAACACTTCCGTCGTCTACAAAATGAACTGCGTCTCTCTGATACCCAGGTCGCATGTGGTACTTCCCGCCCCCAGGGTAAAGCTACCGTGTAAACAAAAATACACAGACCCACACATCAGAGACATAACCTTCGTGAAAGCAAAAGACAACAAGGTTTCTTTGAACGCAAAATGGGAATTTATTCTGGCGGCGCAGATCTTCTTACAGTACAACCAGACGGAATGCACGGCTGCGAACTTGCGACAAGCCGCGCGTAACATATCCAAACTGTTTTCCCTTTTCATGATAAAAGCAGACACGGCATCAAACACGTTTGCCTACATCAACAGTAAATTGTATAAAAATATAAGCATGGAATACGTATTTGGAGAAAAACAACAAAGAAATGAAAATCTCATAGGAGATCCAGCGGTTTCCGACCAATTGAGCATCGTGCGTAAATCCGTGCTGGTGGAGTCGGTTGACGCGAGCGACGACGAAAGCTCGGGCATAGCGTCGCCCAAATCTTTTTCGGAGAACTACGAAGACTTCTCTCTTTCGCCTTCCAAACGCCAGAGGACGACGTTGGGCGACATCGACGTCAATACACTCATGAGCAGCCCCTAAAAGTACAAAATCGACGTTCCCAACATGACGGCGGGCGACGTGTGCTGCAAGATGGTGGTCGACTCGAACGATTTAATCGGATCCGGCGGAAATGCGTTGAGGTGCAGTTCGTGCAGTTCCTGAAAGTCGGCGGTGACGTAGGTATTGACCGTCATGTTGATGGTGAAAGTCAGTTTCGCATGCCTCTGGGGCGTTACGACCGTCAGTCTGATGTCTTCGCCGTCTAGCCTGAAAAACCTGTAAGATAGCGTTTGCACCATGAGCAACAACTCCAGTAACATTTGTACGGAACGTACGGGCAGCACGACAGCCGTCTGGTACGATTTAGTTTTCATGACTGACATGGAGGCGGACATAAACAACCTCGGAGGGTAACAGTCCGCTATTAGATTTCTATCCATCATGTTGTTGGTTAAAACTTTTTCCGTATCAGAATACAACATGCGCCACAACGGAGCAAACGTTTTGTTGTACGTGGCTCTTATTATATTTCCCATCGGGTGTGTGCTGGATATTAATCCAAAAAGCGGCGATGCGATGGCTTGGTTAACAGACCCGCTGTTTAAAAACGGGTGATATATGTTGAAATACACCAGATCCCTCAAAGTCTGCGTTTTATACGGCAGCCTATCGCAACAAGGACAAATACACTGTTCCGTGTATTCGATTTCGTTTTTACACAGTTCGCATGCTTCGCTCAACCAACTCTGAATAGGGCTCGCTAAAAAATGCGCACACGTGCAGTCTGTTATGTCGTTTTTTATCACGTTGTCTTTGTTTACTAACCCTTGCGCCATGACCAGCGGCTTGTCCGTACAGCGCATGGCTCGTTCGTCGCAGAACGGAAACATGGTCGGCACCCCCTCGGTTACGTTTTCTACGTCCGCAACCTCTTCTTCGCTCGAAGTGTACACACGAGCCAAGTTCATGACGTCCGTCAGTTCGCGCTGCGGTACGGTGTACCCGTTCATCACATGCACGATAGGAGGCGTCAACGGTTTGCCGTTTTTTGTAAAAAAAAAAAAGGCATTTTCTATTTTTACATTTTTATTAAAAACATTTACTTCAATGGTTTGAATGTTAGCGATGGAGTTGCCGTATGTTTTCTGTATAGTGAAGTCTGCTACGTATGTTGTTTCGTCTGCGTCACCTTCGCAATAGCCATGTTGGAATTTTCCACAAGCCTGTACTTGCTTTGTAATAAACATAATGCCCGCTCTACAGAATAAGTAACAACGTTTATTAATATTCTTTGTAGGCAAATTATTTACAGGTTTCCAACTTTGTATCGTCCGCCGATGCTGGAAATGCTCTTGGTGCATTCGGAGAGGTAGTCAGGAACGCTGCAGTAGATCTGCATGGCGTCCGGTTTTTTCTCGTACCCGTTTTCTATCATGAAGGAGGTGGTTTGGTTTTTGTTCAGCATATCGATATACATTTTTGTGAAGATGCCGGACCCGGACCATTCGTTCAGTAACGCGATTGCGGTTTTGTATACTATTCGTAGATATTCGGTAGCCGTTTCCAGTTTCTGCAGTTTCGTGTTACTCTGCAAAAAATGCAACAGCGCGTCCACGTTGTCTGCAGCCGAAACGGGGTACCGAGCGTAGATATCCCAGATCAGAGGCAGCTCCGGCGAGGACATTAACATGTAAGTGGCGCCTTTCACGGTGAGTTTCGGTATGTGCAGAGTGTGACTGTTGTTGCATATCGAGAGAACCGAAGCGGTCTTACGCGCAACGTCCGCGTTGACGGTAATGCCTATGTCTAGTATGTTTTTTTTTAACAGGCTGAGGAACTTCCCATACGTGTTGTTTCGCACCTGCGCGTTTGCGTATAACTTGCTTAGGTTTTTCCACGTGTTGTTTGGGGTCGTGATGGGCTCCGGATATTTTCGCAGACGTTTGCTGTTGTGAGCGCACACCTGCATGTCCCACAGACCGTCATTGTTGACGGTCGACGGCAGCATGCTCAGCAGCGTGTCGTATTCTCGGACACAGCCGCGAGCCGTGTTCGTCATCAGTTGGTTTATTATAGTTTGGTTGCATATGTTTTCTTTCGACGTGATCCTCGCCAACAAGCGCCGCATCACCGGTCCCCTGTACCCCGCTTTGCTGCAAGACAGCAGAAAATTAGACGTGAGTATGCCGGGGTAGAGCTTCAGAATAAATTCCCACTGTGCGGTTATCTCAACCGGAATCACGTCTGGGGATTTGCAGTCCATAAGAAAACAAAGCCATTGCATAGGATCGTTGGTGGTGGGGACCGAGACAAATCCGTCTTGCTTAGATACAATGAAGCTGTAGGCAAGTTGATCCATATCGAACCGTCCGTTGAATATCGTTTCCGACCTGAAAATGAAAAAGGGAACGTACTTCATGCACGCCCTCCGCGTCATGGTAATTCCGATGTGCTCGGGATCGGACGTCAGAACCGCGCAGTCCCCGTTTTTGTATAGATTGTAATACAATTCGCACGCGTCAACTGCGATTTGATCGACTTGCAACTGCACCTTGGCTGCGGTTTTAAGCGCGTGGAAATAAACCGATAGGTATTGGTTTTCCGAATCTGTCGAGGGCATTATAGTCGAAGGTTCCGGCCAGCGTACTTCGTACAGCCACAGGTTGACGCACCCTTTCTCTTTGAGACGCATGAGCATCTGCATATTAAACGAGGTTTTTAAACAATCTATGTTTAACAGTACGCACTTATTGTTTTTTGTGTGTACGATGTTCTCGCCTTTTCTCTGACACAATATTAACAGGTCCGTAATAGAGTGTATGTAATCGTAGAACTCGACCATATTGGTCATAAGCTCTTCTAACCCGATTACGGGGTCTTTCGTCGCTCCGTCCACGCAGGCCCGATCGTTTTTTATCGCCTTACACATTGCAATGTGATCTACCGCTATCATGTTATAACGTTTGCTCTCTTGTATCTGCAGAGGTCCTTCGAAGTCGAACAACCCGTTTACTATCATATGCCGCATGCACTCTTCTGTGTCAACCATGTTTGCGGCTCGAGGTTTCTAAAATAACATGCCTTTAGGCAAAATTCTTCTTTTATGTCCGGTTGCGGGAAGGGGAAAAAAAACACGCGACCAGTATATCATCTGAGTAACCCACGTAAACAATTCAAACGCTATGGGGATAATTAAGAATACTGTTCAGAAGCTTATCGTTTCTAACCTGTGGAGCGGGTCGCGTGTTCTGTCTGTCGTTAAAAGAAACATTTACGATTGCGTCGCAATCGATCACACTATGATCATGTACGCAGGAGCGAACGCGGTTGCCGCAGCACATACGGACATCGACAGCAACCTAATAGCAGACTATTTGCATCAATATTATCGTAAATATTTTTTTCAATACCCTTTTATTATTTTGTGCCACGATGGGGAATCGTCTAGGTGTAAGTTGCGCGTACGCGTAGCCAGAACCATCGCGGCCAGCGACAACGCGGCAGTTAACGCCGTGCGTGTGTCCGACGACGAAATAAATGAAAGGCTGTACACGCTGCTGTCCGTATCTCGCCCCGAGAATTCTTTCGTTTTATACAAAGGCGCTTCGGTTTCCTCCAAACCGGCCGTTTACTGGGACTCGAACGCGTACCACGCAGAGTTGAGACAACTGCTGTGCGACGAACCCTGGCACATGGAGGCAGACCAGTTGATGTTCGTGGCTTGTCGAAAATACGCCGCATTGAACGACCGGGCAAAGTGTGCGGTTTTTTCGAGCGACACCGACATCGTCGGCATTTTGCTGTCTCTGCGAAGCACCGGCCTAACCAGTTCAGACCTACCCACCGTACTGCTGACAGTCCCGTCTCTGGTCGGACAATACGACATGGACGAATTGATTTGTCTACACTGCATTGACGCAAAAAACACTCAACCCCAACGGCCCCTCAACGTACCGGTTCGCTTTTGGTTGCATTTGCTCATGGACTGCGCGCCGGACGTAAAGCTTGACGCCAGCATAACAACATGTTGGAGCGTGTTGTTGGCGTACGTTCCGACGATCACGACATCTTCTTTTTTCAACAACTGTGTGAAGTTGGGCCTGCTCGGACCCGTTTTCAGGAGGTTCCTGATCAGACTAATAAACTGCCCCGACTTTACGGTTGAAAACAGCATACCCCGCACAGTGCTGTCGTTGGTGTGTCGCAACCTACCGGTTTATTGCAACGACATTGCGTTTTTGCCGTCGGTGCCCGGCAACGACGGGCTGTGGGAGTGTGTGCAGTACAGACCGTCGCGTAATATAATCGCTGCGGATTGCAACGACAAAAAGCTGGACGCGATAAAAGTCACGATGCACGCGTACGCTCGCAACTACGTCATGCACGGCTCGTACGGGCGTTTTTTACAATACTGCGCTTCGGGAATATCCGTACCTATCGTAATTGGAAATACGCCTCTAGATGTCACGAGGTGTATACTGTTCATCATGGTGATTGGAGGCACTGATTATAACATGGCTCTGCACGGGGCGGGAACAAAATGTTTGTTGTACATGTTGAAACATGTAGACGTGAGCGCCCTGCAGGCTCTACTGGCGTGGAAAGACACGGGGTGCTCCGTGTGCGGAGATGTTGAAGTGTTTAAACGATACCTCGCACCTTTCATGAACATCCTCGACGACCCCGGGGTCGACAAATACTTGCTGACTGTGCTTCGTACGGCCGTGACTGTAATAAACGGATGGGCGCTGACCGATGTCTTTCATAACATGCACGTTGGCAAGCTGCCGGCAGACTCTGGCTACGCGTACGTTGACGGCGCGCTGTCTTTCGACGTACCGCCAGAGACGGTCGCACGCGCCAAAAGGAACATTTGGAGGAAATACGTACTGAGGTTGTAATAATGCAGATAGACCTGGTGAGCTATCCGACCGTGTACGCGGACACCGTAATGCCCAGCAAACACGGAACGTTTCAGATATACTTCAACCCCACGAAAAGAGTTACGTCCGGAGAATTTAAAACCATCATGAACAAACTAAGAGACGCCTACCGCGCCCCGTCCGCTCTGTTCGCGCAGCCGTCCTATTTTATATTGCCGACCATGGACATAGACGTTTTCGTAAAAGAGTGGAACGACGGTTTAAGCAATTACCAGACGCGATTCGAGCAGGCCCTGCCTCAGTTTGTACCCAACAACGCGCACAGACCCATCGACTACGTCGCCGTGTTGGCCAACCTCAGGAGATCTATCATGAACATAAAAAAATTAAACAAGGAGACCGTCTGGACCATGGTGCATTCGGCCATTCAAAACGGCGCTGACGCGGCCGCCGCTATAAACGTCGTAGGGGTCGTGGCTAGTATCGCGCCCGGGTCGATAACAAACGTCATGTCGATCACTTCCGAAGAATACGGTGTGCTTAACCTCCCCAAGGACGTTATGCCGATCGACTACACGATCGTACCCGCTGCCGGCGACAGGTTGGTGCTAGTCACGGTTCCTAACAAAGGGATACCCGACGTTATGTTACCGTACCCTGGGGTGTATCTAAGACTGATAACTTTTCGAACCACCGCGTCCGCTTTGGAAGAGTACATTAAAATGAACTACCAGCGTTTCGTCGGCTACAGGTGTGCGTATAAACTGTTGGGCGTGTGCGACGTATCCAGAACAATGATCATGCCTTCAATGAACAACTGGGTGATTGTGGAGATACCCGTCATGTTCATAGACCACCTCTTTACTTCGTATATGCCTCTACACATGCGAAAGAGACACAGGTCGCTGGCATCGGACGACGATGACGACGAAGAACCCACGACTCTACCGACACCGGTATACAAAGACATGTTGTTGAAAGAATCTCCCTTTTCGTCTATTTTACTGCCTGATCCCAGTAAAGGACGCATGTCTGAGATGATCGTAGTATTCGACGAATAACGATGAACGGCGAACCGGACCACGAACAGTACGACGAATCTATCCACCATGCGCAAAAACATAAACTGGTCGGCGATGCGATCGGAAAGCGAACCCCTGTTTTTTCACACATGTTGAAATATGAAGACAGCAAAAAAACGAACTGGTCGGTTTGGACGATGTATCAGCTGTACGGGCTGTCTAGCGTGCTTTTGTTTTCCGCATCCCCGCAAGAATGTCAAATGACAGATTCGCCTAAACTAATACATTATACTAAAACCGTAAAGGCCGCGTGGAGACTCCGTGTAATAAAATATTGGATTTTAGCGTTATTCAACGTCGTGATACATTTTCTACAATTATACTACGCCGGGCTGTGCTACGTGCGCGGCGACAAATATTGCTCCAGTTCAATGTGTTACACCAGTTTTTCTGTAGCGTTGACTATGCTGTTGGGATTCGCGTACGAAGTCTACAGATATTACGCGGTTAAACGCGGCGTCGTATTACATCGCATCGGTATTAAAGTGTTAGGCAGCTTGACCATCACGGTGTTTCTCCTTTACCTGATCCTGTTTTCTTTTTTCGTTTCCAAGGGGGTTTTGAATAAATTGTGCGCTAAACGAGATCAATCGCTCGATCCTTGTGACTATAAAGATCTGTTGTACGGCGGGAGACGAAGCAATAAAACGTTTTCGGACGCGTATCCAGATGTAAACACATGTATATCTTTTTTAGCGTACTTGCCCCTGTATCATATCTGCCTGTGCGTCTTTTCTCTTTTAATGGCGCTGATAATACAAACGTACAAGCCAAAATGAACAACAGCGTTTGGTGCAAATTCTTTGCCTTTTTCGTACCGGTGGTGTATTTTGTGCTGTGTTTCACTACGTACTACACATTCACGCATCGACCCCAGAACGTCGATTACTGCGCCGGCGTGGACGTCTATTTAGTCGCCAGGCTGTTACTGTGGGCGGCCGTATGTAGCGGGTTCGGTATACTGCTGACCGTCCTGCAGTACCTGACTTTACTTACCGTGTCGTGGAAATACAGATCGACGCAGAACGTAAACACGGCTTTGGTCAACGTCGACGCTGCCAGCGGGGGGTTTACCAAAAAATACAGGGGGCGACAAATGAGATCAAACGTATCTTCTCTGATGTGGCAGGTGTATGCGTTTATTTTTTTGGCTATATTTTTACACATGCAGGTGTTGGCAAACAGATTATTAAAATCGCACAAACCAGAAACACTACGGTGCACGCACCTTTACATATTGCTGGCAGAAATAATCATAATGGTATGTATTTTAGGCATAGCTCTTTTATTAACAGGCGTACAAATGATAAGAGCGCTGAGGGTCCGGAGTAACGTCCGCGCCGCCAGGGAGAAGGACCGGCGGACGAATCAAGAGAACGCAACTACGCGCCTCGTCAGCAGTCAGTACATGCCGCTCTTGCCGTCCTTTTCCAACAATGCGTTCTAAGATAATGGTTTTGCTGGACGTGCTAATGATCGTCGGCATACTTTGCACAGGCAGCGCCTCTTCCATCTACGTAGTCATGAACGTCGTCTTGTTAGTAAACGGTTCCTTGTGACCTTGCGTAATTCGACCTGTTGAAAGGAGACGCAATTAATGGGTTGACTTCTTCGTCGTGTTCCTCTGGCACCATGTCCGCTACGGGCGTTCCCGTGCTCAATAGCTCGTCTCCGTCTTTGGAAGACGGCAGGTTGGCTCTTTCCGTCACGGTGCATCGAATCAAAAAAACAAAGGCGAATAATATAACTAAATAAATGAAAATCAAAACTATCTGCGTCACCCCGTGAAAACGCCCTATGGAGTAACAGTAGGTGGTGCTGTATCTGCCACACTGCAGAAACATACTCCCGGATACGACTTCGATCACAAACAAGATTATCATGACGGTCATAAAAAAGACGTGCCACAGCACGTTGTCGAAACTGGTGGATATGTGCCCCAGCGTTCGTCTCAGCATGATTCCCTTCCTGGCGCAAAAACACATGCCGGCAAACATCACAATTATCATTATGCTGCCAGACGCGGCGAACCCTTGGTACGACTTGAACAGAGCTGCTTCTTCTAACAACCACGTATCCATCGTAACGTTGAGAGGGTTTACGTTCGCGGTTTCCTGGGGGGTAAAATAATATATTTTTGCGCATTTCAGCAGGATATCCGGGATTAACAAGTACACCATGTTTATAAAAATCACGCACGCCGATATGTACAGCTTCGCTTTTAACAATTCGATTTGTTGTCTGTTTATCGATAAAATGTGTCCGATCGAGTTTAAAGTCACGGAAAATCCACACCCTAACACCTGTCGCAGCTGGTATGCGATTTTGGAGTAATCTCTGCTTTTGCCGATCCCCCACTGGCTGGTCTGGCTCTGCAACCCGATCTGCTGCAGGGGGTTCATGGTGTGCTGCTGCTGCTGCTGCCCGCCGTAAACGGAACTGTTCATCTTTGTTATGTCTTTGACGAAGATCCGTCGGATATTGGACAACCCCAGTATAACCGTGAAAAGGGGAAACAAGTGGACCGTAAACGGTCACCAAGCCTGTGGTATTACTTGTTTGCTAAATGCTGTATTTAGGAAGGCTAAATACAATAAAACATATAGCCCGTCAACGAGTGTCGACAATATCTTATACTTTAAAGTGTACGAAAGATGCAGGACCGTATTGAAAAATATATTGACCCTGACGAAAATGTGGCCGCCGGAACAAACTTTCGTTGCGGTCATCTCGCGCGCCATAAGCGACACTTGCAGCTGCGATAAAAAAAAGGCGACCCAGATGGCGAAAGAGTGGCATCGAAGCAAATACGTGGGACTGAAGGCCGTCAAGCGGGTCTGGGACAAGTGCGGGATGCACTTGCACATAGGGAACCGCGTGGACGTAGAAATAAAACGGCAGTTTGCAAACCAGTCCAGGGGAACGTCCGATTTGTTGCCGGAGACCGCCGCTATACTGAGCTCGCTGGAGGCGCAACGTTTACAACTGGTCGGTTCGGCCGTCAAGGTCGGTTCCTACAAGGTGCCGCATCGGTGCGCGACTAAAGGGTGTTTTAAGTGTTGCATGTTGAGCGTAGCTCCTTTTTTCGTAACCGAAGTAGATGCGCTGGCGTGGGACTCTAGCGACCGGCTGCTGTGGTTAATGGAAATAAAAACACACAAGGGAATAGGGATACAGCCGATCACCATGAAACGATATCTGTTACAAGCGTGGGTGACGTGGCTCATGTTTTCAAACACGTATCCTTCGCTCGCGCCTTACACCAGGTGTAAACTGCTGTGTGTGTCCGTCGTCGATCACAAAGTGGACATGTACGACGTCAACTCGCCCGTCTTGACTCCGAATATAAAGAAATGTTTACCGTTCTTAAATCAGTGGTGCCCGTCTACCCTTCACCGCATGACGCCGGTGGTGGCGCTGCGTACCTACGCCGACGAGCCGCCCGCGACCAAAGAACACGCGCTCATGTTCAAAGCCCGCGCGAGGAAAACCCGCAGACTTTCCGGATTCACGAAAAACGCGCCATAACTGTGTATTTATGCGCATGACGCCGCAACCATAGCGATGGCTGTAAACTTACGGTCCGACCAACGACCGTATACGCAATGGCAACTGATAATGATAGGCGGGCAGCACCAGGGGGCCGATTTACCGTTAATAAACATAGGGAAGCTGGTACCCAACGCGCATGCGATATCCGCTATGGACATAAGACTGTACGCGAAACACGGTTACGGCTTCGAAGTGGTGCAGAGAGACCTGGAAAGGATTAAAAACGATATACGCAGACACGTCGGCAGCGTCGACAGACGCGGCGAAGGAGTGCACTGTATTTTGATGGTAGACAATCCTTTCGATACCCTTTACCGCGACTTGCTCGACGTGTCGGATAACACGCACAGAAAAGAGTATAGGTATACGATGCTGCCCCTGTTGAACGATTTTCACCTTTTCGTATGCCATTGGTTTTCAAAAATATATATAATGGAACCCACTATGGTGCACAATTCGGAACAACTCTGGCAGCACAACACCGTAAAGGACGACATGGTCATCAGCACTAACCGCGATCAGGCTATCACCACGTTGACCATGTGCCCCGGACGGTACGTCACAAAAGAACAAGCGGTTCACAAGCTAGTGAAAGAAATCAGCTGCCTGATCGCGCAGCAGCACTCGTATTTCAGTAAGATGGCGTGTTGTTGCAAAGAAGATACCGCTCCTCTGATTTTAGACACGCGCGTGCGAAAAGCCTTTTTGTTCATGGTTCCTTTCCACACAGAGAAAAAATGGGAATCCTTGTGTAGCACCGTGTGTAAAAATTTCAGGCTGGTCGTCATGAACGACATCGAGAGCTACCTGGACTTGCCCGCTTTGACGGCCACCTTCTCGTCAACGCAGACTATAGACGTCGAGGCGGTGTACAGCGCCGTCAAACTGATCTTAAAAGATCTGAGACACGCCGCGACCGGTGACTGGGACACGATGGACACCGGTACCGTCACCAAAATAGAAACGCAGCACCCACATTTCGTCCCCGCCGTCCGCTTCGTGGCCTTCAACAACAGTCTTCTTCAGTTTCTGTACAAACTGCCCAAGTCTTTTTTCGGCATCAAATCTAACCATCCTTTGATGTTGCAGTATCGATCGTTTGTAGCCCCCCTGCTGTTTGAAATAAAATGTGCGTTTTACTGCGCCTTTGACTATATTTTTACGTCGTCCACTGACGTGGGGGTCTATCATCCAGACCTGTACTTCAGTGACGGGGACAAGGATTTCACCGTGGGCGTGGACATGGATAGGAAATGTCACGTGGCTACGTATACGTTAGTGACCAAAGAAGACGTGCCGTTGATGGGCAACGACATAGCGGAACATTTCATACAGGCCGCCGGCAACTATTTAAAAATAGACAATTCACCACAGGCCGCAGCAAAATGTTAACCAAAACTCGTGCTGCGCCAGTGCGCCGCACCGGTACTTGGCGGATGTGAAATGTGCGACTCGTTCCATGTCTTCCGCGCACCTGGCGTGCATGACGGCTTTAGTGTCCACGTCCGTGTCGTCTAATGTAACGGAAAGTATTTTTTGCGTCTCCTCTCTGGTCAGCATGCTGTAGTACATGACGGCTTCCGCGTACAGAGGCGCCAAAGCCGCGTATAAAGACTTGCTGTCTGGGATCGAACTGACAGTCGCCGGTTCTTTTTTTATGTGTTTGTACTGTAAGGTGACATTGTACGACTCCTCCAGTTGTATCGGACATTGCATGACCGGGTTGATTTCGCGGAGTCCGAACGAAACGTGTTGATCCGCCATGTACATGTACAGTTTGTTTTGCGCGCGCGTGATTATCCTGTCGATGTCCACGTTTGTATTTATTTTACGATGTATGCTGCTATAATATTGTATGCTTCCTTTTACGTCCGGAAACGAATATTGCCCGGACGGGAGCGATTTTGTATAAACCTTGTACACAAATATCAGTTTGCTGTTGATTTCGGTACAGATTGCTTGTAATAAAGAAAAGCCAACAGTCACCAGCGTTTCGTTCAATCTGTGTGTGTCCGAGTGCATGGTGTGTAGCAGCAACATAGACAGTTCCCCGGCCAGCGTGGTAACAAGCGAAACGCCTTCGTCGGTTAACCAAAACGACACGACGTTTTGCTTTACGTTTCGGTACGTGAGCGCTTTCATAAACGAGTCCAGGCCGCACTGTTTACTTTGAAATACATTAAACGATACTAACAGCGGGACCACCGGTACAGAGCGGTGAGCGGCCAAGTTGAACTGAAGTTTGTACGGCAGTGTTTTGGCGGCCGCGTTAGCCATGTTGTTGAACCAACAGGGGAAACTGTGCATGCCGCACAACGTGCAAGACGGGTTTTACAACACCGTATATAAGGCTTGCGAGACGAAGTATAATATGCTCGAAAAGGAGAGCGCATTGAATCGAATTGAAATGCTGGCCGACCCGTTCGAACAGGCGAAAAGAGTGTTGGTCGTCGGAAAAGAGAAATTAAAAGAGGAAATGACGCTGCTTGAGCAACACGCAGACGTCACGGCCCTCTCGTCTACGCAGACGTTCAGGCGGTTACAGCTAACGATAAAATGTATTTTTGAACTGCTGCGAGAGCAAGGCGGTTTTAAATTGGAGCTGTTTCAGTTGGAACTGATACGTAGTTTTATCGTGGGCATCGCCCCGAAGCAACTGGGAAACCAGTTTTACAAATACAGACATTGCATATTGAAACTGCTGGGTATGGCCACTCCCGACATCATGGCGCACGATCCGGAATATCCAGACGTGGGGGTGAGCAAACACATGAACGCCGTGTTGAAGGATTACATCAAACCGTACACGTTAGCAATCGTGCCGCGGAGATGTGGGAAGACCACCATCATGACCATCATTTTAGCGTCCGCTACGCTTTTTCTCGACTTGGACATACTGGTTCAAGCACACAAAAAAGACACGTGCATGTTACTGTTTACGCAGATGCAATCGAAGATGAAAAAGGCACAGACGTGGAGATGGTTTCCGCCCGAGTTTAAAATCGTACTGGAAACCGGACCGGTTGAGAACAGACAATACGTGTCGCGTACGGACGCGAAGCCCAGACCGTCTTCTGTACATTTTATAGCAACCGGACCCAACGTAAGTATCGCGTGTTTGTTACGCGCTCGCGTCTCGGCTGGTGGCTTGCAATGAACGAAAGGGGGGGGGGGAGTACACGAGTGGGTTAGCGTAAACCTATTTTGGTTGTGTGTGCGTACGCGTATTTTTTGATCGTGGCATACACGCGACGGTTGCACATATATATATGTACTAGTGTGAACGTTAATGTTATTCATCGTTGATATCGAATGGGACGCGCGTGCGTGCGAGTGAGTACAAATGGACAGTAACGTTTGCCGATCCTTGACGCGGCGTTACTGATCGTCTGTACACAGACGCCAATCGGTATGCTTTCGTCTATATAGTAGCGCGCGCGTGTTTTCTTGTTAGTTGAGATGTATACTATAATCGTGTCTGGTATATCGTCGTGCGACGATGACACGTGGAAGGTTATTTACTGCGACGTCATGCCCGTAAATAGTAGTTGTGACGTTTACTACATAACGCAGCACATGAAGCTAAAACTGCTGGCCAGGGTGTTGGCGCTGACGAGTTTGCGGCAAGACGCTACCGTACGTAAAAATGTGGATTTCGTTATCCTTTTCAAGCATCCCGTGACCGAACCTGAAATACGAGAATGCCAAGTAAATACTATAAGAACGGTTAACCTACGATCGTTGGCAGAAAACCTCAAAACAATTTTTTTTGACGTCGGACAATTGTTACCGCCTGCTTTCATGGAGCAGCAGGTGATATTCGTCAAGTTGTTGGATCGACTGGTGGCGCGTAGAATTAACGTAGCTTACCACTATTCGGTGTGGTTGCAACACGTGACGCGCGTCGGCAGCATACCGACCGTCGACATAACCGACTCGGACCTGGATGCGGCGATAGATGCAGTACAGGCGGCGGTGGGCACACTTATAACAACCACTGAACCCGTTTTGTTAACAAACTTCGGACCCAGGTTGGAAGCGGCGGAGTTGCCGAATACGCAGCCGGCGCACAAGAGCCACGTCAGCGTGCAAGACATCGTTAACTGCATAGAAAGCGTAAACCGACAAGGCGTTTATAAATATTCCAACACTCCGGCTTTTTTCGTTCAAATCGTTCACGGCGCATCGCATTTCGCTAAAATGTTTGGATGTAATTTGTTTGCGTTTTTGTCTAGCTACGTCGAAAACAAACTGGAAACGACCAAGAAAAACGAAAAGATTTGCAAAGAGTTGGAGCTGCCGCCCAGAACAGACTGGGGCCAAGTTCAGCCCATCATGTTGATGTCGGATCAGTATGGCGCAAACAACGTATATACCTACGTGGTAACCGACGCGTGCAGTTTGTATTACAAGTGGAAACGGTCGACCAAGACGAACCTGTGTTGTTATAACGAGGTCTTTTTAGAAAGTATGAAAATAAACGTAATTAATTTCGACATAGACATGCCGATTGGAAGCTCGGTGCCTGACACCGAGTTGACCAAGCTGACCTCAATGTTTTTTAAATGTTTGTGTTGCACGGTTTGCACGCACGTGAACTTGAAAGACGTTGAAAATCACCACATAGGTGAGATGCACATATATCGCAGGCCCGCCGGTGGAAAACTCAGTCTACGCATCGTATGGCAGATGCCTCTCCAAATGTGCGGCAAGTATTTAAAAGACATAAAGCCCTTCATCACGCAGTTTCGCATAAACACGTTGGCGTACTCTCTCCTGTCGTATCTGGTTTGTAAACAGGGAGACTCTACGTATTTCAACGATTCTTTTGATTCGAACTGGTACAACGCGGAAACCAGGGTATTGGTGAGCAAAGAACAATCGATCGTGTTCGATCTGAACAAAAAGTCTACGGTACTCGTTCCCAACACCACATTCGAGAAAAAATCGATAGTGGATATCGCCCCGTACTCGGTCCACAAAGCCGTACGCCTGCCGTTGTGCGACAAACAGCTGCAGTGCACCTCCCAAAGGTTTGAATTCGTATCCTCATACAACATGTGTGTAAACTATAGGTGGCGCGCGTACTTGCCAATGTTGTCTCCGAGCAAGTCTCCTATAGTCGGGTTGTCTGCTTTGCCGATATCCGCCAATGTTGCTTGTTTACCTATGCCCCTGCAGTGTTCGTCGGAGCAGGTTGTGGTACCTTTAACGGAAACGTTACCGCAACAGCAGGCGGATCTCTTAAACATCGTGCGTCCCCGATTGGAAGCACAGTTTGGGAGCGTCGTTTTGTTTTTAAAGGTAATATCTGGCACGACGTTTTTAAAATTTGCGCAGAAGATAGAATGTCCGAAGCACAAACGCGTACATCGACACGCGCTGCCAGTCGTAAAAGTGTTTAACGATCATACTTTGGAGATCAAGTGCCTGCACTCGGACGATATAGACAAGGTCTGTTTGGTCGTATGGCATCAAAAGAGCAATACGTACAAAACTGTCGGCTGATGCGCTGCTATCAGGCGCTTACGCAGGCTCGGCAGCGTACTTTGAATTCGGAGACGCATCGGTGCGACTTTGCCCTCGTCGAGAAGGATTTGCTGCAAGAAGAAAAGGAAACCGGGACTTTGGATTTAGAAAAAGAAAACCAGCACGTTCTGTCCCTCGTTTATTACATGAGACTTTTAATGACGGGCTTACAGCGCGTCCGATCTGATCTGTGGTTAGAACTGTGTAATTCTAAATTAACTGTTTTGTCTTCTTACGATAAATTGTATATGGATTTGTTTGTCGGGTTCACCTACCTGCCGGCGAATGTAATAAAAGAATATATCTCGAAATTGGAAACCTTTTGGCACTTTGTATTGCTGTTCCCAGAAATACCAAACCGCATGGCGGACACTATTGTGTGTTTCAAGTGCATATTAGACATGCCCTTTCGCATGGGGTCGCTGGTAGACAACCTGAGCAACGTGGTGTGCAGTCATTACATGATGAACAAAAGCAGTGGTTTACCGGAGGCGCGCTTGCCCCTCGCAACCAGCCGTACAAAAAAAGACACGAGCATGGGTAGCCTTTTGCCTCACGGTTTATTTACATCTTGGTTAAACGGTAACATAGACACTAATAAAATGTTCGTCGTGATCGATTCGGAAGATAAAAAGTCGACAGAACGAACAAAATACAAAATCAAACATCCCGACGTCAATACCATGTTACGTATTATCAAGGAAAGCAACGCGTTAGAACGCGACAAGAAGGTGTACGCAGAGTACGCTCGCAAGTTAGAGTCCGTAGTCGTGCAGCTGGATTTTTTACGAGGCAGCAAATATTTTCACATCGAGCCGTTTTATTACATGTACGTGATTAAACATTATTTTTTCAGGCTGCACCGTATAATGGACGCGCCCGAAAAATCGGTGGCGTGCGTAGCGGCAGACGAGGTGACTGCGACTGATGCCGTGACGACAGACGGACTGTTGCTAACGCAGATGCGAGTGACAGAAGTCAGGAACGCTATCAGGGCTGCTCAATGTAAAATAGTTAAGTCCGAGGTGACCAATCTTTTTTTTTTTATGATACTGTCCCCCCTGTTGGCGTATGACGCGGCTTACGCGCCCATAAGCCCTCGGATTTTAGCACACAAGATGATGCTGGCGGGAGAGATATATCCGCACGAGCTGTCTAGTTTTAGAAGCAGGTTGCGACATATAGACTTCGCGCATTTCGCGGGCAACGACTTCAGCCCGGCTCTGGTTTCTTATCTGGTGGGTGGCTGTTATACGCAAAATAATAGGCTGCTGTCGTATACGCGATGTCTATGGACAATTATAAACACATTTGCATATTGTACGATATATAACAACGGACGCTCCGCGTGTTACAGGGCAGACAGTTTTGATTCTGTCACGACGTCGCCGGAGGGTTTTTATGTGGATGGCAGAGGACGACTCGTCGCGTTCGTGCGACTGTTTGGACGATGCCTCCATATGTCGGCAGATGCAAGCACGTCCGATATATTCGGGGTCTTTGCCGCCCACATTCACCTCAATCGACTGTACGGAAGCGGCTTTGGCGGACTGGATGAGGACGCTTCCTGACGAGGACATTCAAACCGCCATACATTGTCTATTTTCGTCCGTTGAAAGGATCGTCACTACGATAGTGACAGCTTCGTCCGGCTGTGCACAATGTAGTTAGTCAACAGAGGATTGTTGTCGGCGGACCCGATTAGCTGTAAAATCACGTCGGCGGCTTCTTTTTTACTCAGTTCGGCAGACAGCAACACCGCCAGCAGCCAGTTGATGCCGTTTGGGTTGCTCGTCGTCGCGCACCTCTCTAGGTACTCTTCGGTGGTCACCCGCGCCCGTTTACTTTTTACGTACGGTACGTAAAAGCAGATTATGTTTTTTGTGGACGGCCAGAAAGATCGGAAGATGTAAGAGGGAGCCTCCACGTCCAGAAACGTTTCAGTTTGGTGTTTTTGTTGACAATGTTCGAAACAAAGGCTATTTGCAAAATAGATACCTTTGGTTGCGTAATTTAAGACCATGAAGGCGGACGCGAAGGTTTTCCACGGCAGCCTGCGGGGCCCGTCCACTGACACCTGCCCGCAAAACGACAGCAGGGGGAACCTGTTGTGTCTGGCGTAAAAAGCCGAAAGGTCTTCGATGCCGCTGTATTCTGCTCCCCTGCAAACGAAATATAAAGCAGACGCGTTGAGCATACCTAGCGGCGACATGTGGCGCGTCTGATCCAACCCCGAAATAAACCTTTCCTGTCTGTACCACGGGTCCACGCACAGCCTCTTCAACAGCAGCTTGTAATGTATGTTAGCCGTATACTTGTGTAAACAGAAGTCGGCGATGCCGCTGGCTCTCTTGTCGCATTTATGTAATACCCTGCAGCTGTTTTTAAAAAAAAGCGTGCAGTCGGCCTGAAATGGAACGGTTTCCCTTTTCCTGTTAAACGGTCTGTTCTCCATGTACACAACGATCAACTTAAAAAGCTGCTGTTCCCGTTGGCTCAGTAATGTCGCTTTTATTTTGTGTGGCACGATCAAGTACACGGACACGAAAAATATCCAATAAAGAGATTTTATATCAAATATAAATCTGCAGCATTTGTTTTTTTTAACCACGTCTTCTACGAACAAAAGCGCGCATAGCCTCGCTTGGTGAACGTCTAACCCCTCTGACAACCAAGGCAACGGGTTTGACGTTTGCAGCGTGTTGTTGTGTCCGTCTATTAAGCCGTCTGCTGCGGCAACCGCCAGAGAGAACACGTGACAGTTTGTCGCGTCTGTGCGCATGACTGAGTGCTCGCTTCGGTATTGCTCGAAAAACAAATGAAAGCCGGTTATGTAACCTTTTAGAATACTGTAGTCTTCGATGGAAAGTATGGCGCATTTGCAGAAGGTTATAAACAGTTCGGCTGCTTCTCCGTCTGCCGAGCCGGTGGTTACCAATTCGTGCATGTCGTATCGGGTCGCTACGTGTTGCATATATCTGCGGTGTATCAGATATTCAGCCGTAGAGTTGCCGCGCACGTTTAAAAACGTCTTCAGTGCGGTTTGCCTGTGTATGGAGTTTATGTACGTCGGTACGACGCCGCCCGCCAGCAAGCAAGAATAGCCGCGTAAAGGCAAATTGACGTTGATGGAGTTGATCCCTTTTACGCTGGACACGAAACAAGGGGCCCGGACCATGGCGGCAACTTGACCCGCCGAAATGCACCCCGACTTGAGTAGCATTCCTCTGTAGTTTCTTTTGCCCAGCGGGTGTACGCCGTATGTCTTGGTACGTTGGTCCCATTGCGCCGCTTCTTCGACTTTAGGGTGGTTGACGTGCAGTGCTTTGGTTATCTCTTTTCGCATGTCGGCGTCGCTCGCGACGTTATACGCTTGAGTGACGGCCGGGTACCGCACAATGCAATTGTCGTCCCACTGTTGCGCCGTCACTGGTATCAGGGTCGTGGACGCCGGATAGGCGCCCGAAGCGTTCATGTTTATATCGTGTTGAAAAAAACGGACGCACATGGGCTTGGTGAAATATTCTTGCAGTAAACACTTGCAGATTTGTGTGCTGCTTTCTTTGGGGGTTTTTCTCGTTTTAAAAATAGCTTGTACCTTTCTGAACATACATTTCGCGTAGGTTTCTTTTGTCTGCGTTTTGGGTTTGATGACGGTAAACGAATAAAGTCTCGCGTATAACACGCAGTATAATACGATCAGGAGCGGTTTTAGTTGCGATTGCGTTTTGCTGATTATAGGGTAAATCACTGACGTGAAAAACACAATGGTCGGGGAGTCCAGAACCGTTATGTCCCATCGGAACAAACCTCCGACTAAAAACTGAATAAACTGCTCTCCTCCGTACCCGCAAACGTCACACGCAGACGCCACGACGGTTTGAAACTGTATCTCTTCGTCCGTACAAAACCCAGCGCACAGTAATTCTTTCAAAAGGACGTGTATATTGTTGACGGAGGGTGTTACCGTACTTTTCTCTGACTCGGACGTTATGTGGTTTTGTATGTTGTATACGGCAGACATGCAACCGTTGTACCAGTTTCCTTCTTTTAACCACGCCAGGTAGACAAACACGTCGTAGAAATAAACGAGCGGAAATATGTGACCCCATCCTGCGGCGTAATCCACTTGCATTTCCCCCGAAAACAGATAATCCGAAGACAGACCCATATCGCCTAACATGCACTGAGTCGCGTCGAACAGGTCGAAATCGGTGGCCACTCCTTCTCGTAGCAAGTACATGTTATCCAACCACGTGGCCAGCTCTTCTACGGTTTTGCCCGCTACGTACTGGGCCGTGTCCATTTCGTGAAGCCGGTGGGCAAAGAAGGTGTTTCCGTTATAACTCACCGTTTTAAACGTACGTTTGGTAGTAGCTGGTGCTTTTAGGCTTTTGTAACACTTTGTGTTTTTTATCTTTTTCTTTATTTTTTCGTCGGTTTTAAACGATTCCTCTTTGTACATCAGATAAGCGTGCGTGTAGTTTGACGGATTGCATGGTGGTAACTGTTTGGGCGAACACGTCAGAGGTCTGTTTGTGTGATCGGTCACGTATCTTACCGTCTCGGTTCGCGTTGCCAATTGCGCTAGTTGGTCGCTGTTAGCTAGTATCTGTCGTATCGATATAGACGGCGTCTTTTCGAAGGCCTCGTTCTGTTTTTCCAGCTCTTCGTCTACGGCGTCTGCGCATGAGTCGTTACATTTGTCGGGACCGATGTGCCATATGTCTTTGGGCGCGGTCGGACCGTGATTAAACGCGATTTTATGTATTTGTTCGTTTATCGTATCGGGCACGGGCCAGTAAAGATTCTGGTCTTGAACTGCGTTCATCCTATCCACAGACCGTTGGCCACTAGCGTATTTTGTATACAGGCTCGATCGATGGGGTTTAACTTGTGTAATAATGAATGTATCTGCTGTATGAAACGTTCACAGGCTGCGGTTCTGGCGCCGCTACCCAGTACGTCGCTCCGCTCTAGTTCTAGCTTCCGTAAGTAATGCCTGCTAGCTATTAATTCTACTTTCCCCTTTTTATATATACAATTAAAACTATCTATATACAGCTTTAGTGTTTTTAAACTGTCTTTGAACTGGTCGTAGTTTTCTGGGCGTCCCCACTTGCTGGCGGCGGACAGTACCGCGTCCAGTATTTCGCTCGCGCCTACGTATACGTCGTCCGACATTAATTTAGATGCGCACAAATACTGTTTCAGATCGGGTTGCTCGTCCAGAGCGTCTATGAAGAACCGTCGCCATTGAACGGTTTCGTACGTATACAGAGTGTGCAGGGCCATAGCTAACGAGTTTATTTTGTCCGCGTCGGTTTTACAACTGTTGACGGCTACGCGGACGTGCTCGTTCGCTCTCGCCGTTATCTGCGAATCGCTGTCTGCTTTATACGACGGTTCTCCCTCTTTCGGCCTACTGATCTTCAACTTGCTGTTTTCGTCTTTAAGGATCGCTATTGTTTTTTGAAACTTTGCGATGTTTTGTAGTTGTTCCAGGTCCGCTTTCTTTTTGGCTATACACACCGAGTGCAGGTACCTGGGGACGTCTTGTATCTTACAGGCGTTTTGCAGTTGTTTGCTGGCGGGCGCGCCTTCTTTGTTTTGCCGTAGATATGCTCTCACCTCTGCTTGCAGTACGGAATACGCGTTTTCGACTGACGCGTACCCGCCCGTCAGGTTTTCTATTTTCTGGTCTTTTTCGGTCGCGACGTCGAAGTCGCTGGACAAATCGAGCGGTATTTTACTTTTAGCGTACAATGAAGCTAAAACGTCAAATTGGATTTTTAAACGTCTGTTCTCTCTCGCACATTCGCAGTTATCGAAACAAGGGGGTGGAGCCGAATCGGCAAAGATGGTATAAGATTCAAAATCATTGTCGTCGCTGCTGCCCAGTATGTCGCTCTTTGCTTTGGCCAGAGCAGAATTCGATTCTAATCTGCATTCCATACAGTTTACGTGTCGGCAGGCGGGTTGCTCCAACACGTCGCCGCAACAAAGGCATCTGGTACGGTTGCACAACAAACATTCTATCTCGTGATCTTCAAAGTGCGCACACACTATACATTCGATCCCGTGGTTACATATAGTGGTGGCGCCCGCCCGGTCTGTGTCGCCTTCCGTATAGTCTACGTCCTCTATTTGCGCCTTTGGGGCAACCCGGGTAGCCGCAGTCGATCTGTCGACGAGTCCGCTTCTGGCCCCAGTCGGCTTGTTCCGGGTTTTATGCGTGTTGTCTGCATTTTTGTCCATATAGATGTGTTTTGACGTTGTATATTCTTGCGTCTCGTGTTTGGGCTGGGATATGAATAGTTCGGTATAGGCTTGTTTTACGCTGGCTTTTACGGCTCTCTTTGTCGCGGGGGACTTCGATTCACTATATTTGTTGTTCTGCGGACGCAGTTTGTATCTTTTTGGTAGCTGGGTAGCGTTCTTCGCATATTCCACCTCTCTCAGGTTCAGTTCTTTTGAAATTTCGTCAATAGCTGCCCAACCGAATAGTGCGGGCGGTTGTTTGGTTGCTTCGTCTTCAGATTGCTTTCCGCCGTCTTCAGGTGAAGGTCGTGCAGGGTTGATGGGCACGTCGCTGTCATCGGGGGGAAGGTCGGCGGAGTTGCAAGTGGTCTCGCTGTGCTCGTCGCTGTTCCCTTCGTTTTCATCTGGAGGGGCGCGTGAGTAATCGGGCCGCTGGCTTCGGTCGAGCGGCGGATCATCTGGGACGGGTGGGGGAAGGATGGCGGCTTCGCCCGCGGGGACCTCGTCTCCAGCGCCGGGCGAGGGAAAAAAGGTGGGCTGGACATGGCCCGAATCGACGGGCGGGGGGGGTAGGATACCGGGTTGGCTTGCGGGGACTTTGTCTGCGGTGACAGGTGGGGGAAGGATGGCTGTTTTGACTGCTGAAAGCCTGTCTGGGGCGACAGACCGAGACGGGACGACCGGGGGAAGTTCGTTGACTGATCCATCAGGCGGCACGTCTGAGTCGTCGGGCGGTTGTGTGATGACTGGCGGAAGGACGGCTGGAGCGCCGCCGTATGGTGGCGGGGGCATGTAGTCGGCGAGCGGCGAGGGTGAAATTTCGCCCTTCGGCTTGACGGGTTCGCTGTTGTCTTTCTTTGGCGTCGCATCCAACGTGGGTGTGTTTGGCTGTACTAATATCGGCGCGGGCGGTAAGAAAAACGAAAACTTGTCCAGGTTGGTTTTGGACTTAACGATCGCTTCGTCTAGCGCTGTAGCTGCGATTTCAGCTTTTGTTTGTACCAGTTTTTTAAGGGCACACATCGAATCGATCACTTTTTTATTTTTGTCCGCCATGGCTTTGCCGAGCGTAAACAGAAACTACGTGCTCGAATACAGTACGGATGATTTAGATGACGACGACGACGATCCTGCTGTACACGCGAGAGCTACCGGATTAATAATTCCTCATTACATACACGGTGGTCATAGAATACGGGTGCTGTTAGCGCACGGAGGAGCCGACAAGTACGAAGAACATGTAGGCGATAATGTAAACTGGTTGCCGCGAATTGAATACGATCGGTTGCTGGCTTCTGCGCTCGACGCCATTACCGTACAAGTCGAGAACATGAGCGTAGAGTTTTTACCCGATGATGATGCCGACATATTGTATGTCGACCCCGAACCGCCGAGCCCCGTTGTTTTTAAAATCACATGGTTGCCGTCCGCGTTCGCCGATTTTTGGCCAGATCCTCCAACCGAACGCGTAGCGGGAACCGTATACACAAACAGCGAAACGTTATATTTAGACAGCAATAAACGTGTAAGCGGCATCGTGATGAACGTAAATGACGTAGGAAAAAACATGACGTTCCATCCCGTAACTATTACCGATAATTACATACGGTGTAACGGAAAGACGGTTTACTACGATATAATTTCTAACAGACACCTGTACGAAGCACTGACGCCGTCCTTCGTGACCATTTATTACAAAACGCCGTACCAAAACACGGATGCGTTTTGGTACGAACCTCTACTGGGACAAACCAATGTCGAAAAAGGCTCGTGGTGTACGTATATTAATCCGAGTGCGTTAGTTTCCCTGTTATCCGCCAGAGGCGAGCTGGTCTTGATGTTTACCGAACAGAACCATTCCCGGACCTTGAATTATTTGTTGCAACTGATATCGACCGAGTCGTTGCCCGTTAACATTAAATGTATACTAGTGGAAAAAAAGGAAGAATTTGTAGAAACGTGGACGTCGACTTTACTAAAACCGACCGATTTGTCTAGATACACGTCAGACACGTTACCCGACAGCGAAGTACGACAGCACGTGAACTTTTTATACTACCAGTCCGTAATAATAAAAGAATTTGAAAGGTATTCAAACATATTTCTCGTGCAAAACGGAACGATGCTTACGCCGGCAGGCTTACCGTTAGAGGCGGTTTTAAATACTATGTCTGTAGACAGGGAGATCGAGGTTGTCCAGAACGAAGGAGCGTTTTATTACGAAAACATAACCATGACATTGGCCCTGCCCATTTACAAAAACATGAACCGACGAGGCATGGAGTCGTTCAACGTGATAACGGTATTGCAAACCGACACCGTCGTCGACGTGTGCACGCACATGGCCCACAGACGGATATACATACCCGACGACAATCGTACGACGATCGTGGTGGGTCTGATACACGCCATTATTGTACGTGAGCATTTTTTTGCGGACGACTGGACTGTCTTGTTAATATGCGACAACGGCACAAACGCGTTTTCCGCTGCCGTTACGTGTAAATGTGCGCTGAAACACGTTAAAATAAAAAAAATACACATCGTGGCTTCGGACGTCGACTGGATGCAATTTAACACGTATCACCAGCTACCGGACCTAAACGTCATCGGGTATACCTACGTCGTCAATCCCGAATTGACGGTACCTTCTTCGACCGCAGACGCTACTCTTCGGTTTAAAATATCAGCCAGCGTGACCGTAAATAACAGTGCAATCGCTAAACTGTACAGCGACGTTACGTACGACGACGCGGTCAAACATGTCATATATATCGACGACACGGACGATCTGTACCGCATGACGATTCGGTCGATGCGCGTGTGGGTGCGGCACGAATGTTTTGCGAACGACGACCGTTTGTCAGTGTTTGTCGGCGATCACGAAAACAAATACCGTTTTGAGTTTAAACACTACGAACCTAACGATCCGAACGACGATGACTACACCGTAGTTAACGGTGTTGTAACCGGAAGAAGTCGCGATCTGTCCGTTGTAACGTACAGCTCGGAAAAAACCGCAACATTTGATTGTTACGCGCACTTCGTTTCTGTCCCGTACAGTAAAATAAGTAAAATAGACACGGGTACGTTATTCCTGGGTCAGTACTGCAACCCCGAGGTATGGTTTACGTGGCCCACCCACAAGTGGTACGACAAGACGATTCCTGTCAAATACGATACGGTGCAAGTCGCTTTCGATCACATCGTTCGTAACCCCAACTCAAAGTGCATGCAGGACCTAAAAAGCACAGCGATGCTCTATACCAATCCGGTTTTTATTCACATCGCATCCGCGCTTTTGTGCCGTACGACCGGCAACGACGCCGTCGTAACACAGACACACAAAGACGTACGCGTCGTTATAGAAGACGCGCTAGATGCGAACGTGTTTCGTATGACGTGGTGGGTTGGAAAAATAGACAGCTGTTGCACCGAACTCATATTTAAATACAATTTGTACCCGTCGGACACGGACGCAGATGGAAACACGCAACACTGCTTGTACGTTAACGTAGACGAGCTTTTGATCACGGGTGCCCTGTTGGCTTCGGTGGCTACGGTCACCGACGTTTTACGCCTGTGCGACTACATACAAGCGTTTTATCGATTCGTAAGTCCTGACATGAAAACAGTAAGACCACACGACATCGTAAGTGATCGCAAACTCAAGCAATACACTTCTACCGACATGTACGACGTGTTATCGTATATCGCAAACACATCCGTCGTGTTAAAAACTGCAAACATATGGTACGTATATAGACCTACGTGCCTGCCGTATTCTAAATCTGACGTAGCGTTCCCAACGAATTTAAACGCCGTTGTTGCGTGTATATCGCTTATGTCTATGGGCGTCGGAACAGGGGACGACGATTTAATTAACCTTATTCGCCGGTGCAGCTTGGACGTCCCGCTGTTCAGAGAAGAAGTGCCAGACGACGATCGGCTGTGGGTTGGAATCGAAAAACTATGTGGGCTCGTACGCGTTACAACCTGCAATTGGGTTTTTGAATTGGACCAGACCCACCGGGTATTCAAAGTAGACCGCGTGACGTACGCCACTGCGGTTAGAATCCCGGTCGCTTCTTTTTGTACAAACGAAACCGAACTGTTCTTGTTTGTGTATCCAAACGACAGACCGCTCGTAGTAGACGAAAACATGCAACTGTATCTTGAACAGTTAGACGCTGTACCCGTGTTGCCGAAGAACACTAATTTGTACACGATATCCAACGACACTGTTACCGTGTCTGACTTGAATTCGAATTTGTTTAAGCAAGTACCGAACCCCCCTTCCCAGCAAACCTTGGCTAAAAACTGGATCGCAAACGTACAAGCGCCTCGCAACGGAGGCGACGGTGTTTTTGAATGTTTTCTACACGTCGGTGTAAATAACGGCGTCAGCGATCAATGTTTACAGCGCCTGTGGCCTATTTATGCCGACGTGAACACCCCGTCAGCAGCGCACGTAGAAGTTAAATACGAGTCTACGTTCAATACCCTCATGACCACAGACGGAAGCGGCGACTTCAAGACGGTCGAGTTAACAAACACCGACCCGGTCTTGACGTTTACTCCTTGCGACGTCACGTTCGGCTTTAAAACAAAGGGGTATATACACAACAGCGTAGTCGACCGATACTTTTCAGAATCTAGACTACTGAGTAACCAACGAGGCGACGTTTTTAGCCGCGGATTTTTTATATGGAGGTACGTGGCGTTAACGGAAAAACACACCCCTGCCGCGGTTCTGCTCAACAAGGAGGCGGCCGTGATCGTCGTGTACGACAAGTTCACGTGCGTGGATCATATTTTGAAAGTACTGTTGGTAGTCGGACAAGCGGCGCTGGCGCCGAACGAAAGAATCCGCGAACAACGGCACAACAATCATATCTTGTTCTTGCTCAGCGACGCGTCTACTTTGCTCTTTGCTATGGTAAAATCTTTATTGCAGTCCCGTGAGCTTTTTATTTACAACGCGATGGTGGCGGAAACCACGGTAAACGTCTTACAGCCTTTGCTTTTTCATCTGCCGGCGGTGTTCGGACCGGTGGGGCGAAAAATAACAGTCTTCAACCGTAGTTACATCACAAAGTGGCACACCGACAAACGAACGATAGTAGCCAGCGGCGTCTCGACCACCAAATATAACATATATTACACTGAAAACACCGCGCCTCTGCTTGCGATAGACTCGCCCAGGATCGTGTACACGCCGGGCATACCTTCGCCCCCCTACAACACAAAATATATGCTTGTGAAAGAAAGAGAATTGGATTTAGTCTCAGAAACCTACCCGGGCATTAACAAAATCGTGGTGACGCACAAAACGGGCAAAAGACACATACGTGCCAGGGACGTCGCCAGGCTGGCCGTATTTCTAGATTCTTGGCAATGTCGGCCCACGCAAAAACTGGCAACGTCGGTGGATCCGCTAAACCCCAAACTGGCTTACGCAGACATGTGGTACGACAAAAAAGTACACGCCAGCTACACGAATTACAACGAAGAATATCAACACGGGTGCGTTTTGATAGACACTTGTTATAGAAACAGATGTCCGGAAGACGACATGCCAGTTGAAACAACACCGGTAGATTCCGTTCAAAGTCTGATGCAAGCTATACCCGCCCCTTTGACCGACTCGTACGTCTCGTTGGCCTTCGAGTTAAACATAAACCGCCACGTGAGCTTAACGGTACGCGGGCCCGTGGCCGTTAACGTAACCAACAGTTTGAACGTGTTTGCAAGAAACCCCATCGCTATCATGCCGGCTTCTTGCGTAACTGTCCCCAGGAGCGTTATTTACTACAAAGGCCAACCTATGCTGATATATGGCTGCGTTTCGGTTTGTTTTCTTACCAAAGACGACAAAACGGCACACAATCCGCCTTACGCCGATACGTGTTACGATTTTATCGTGCAAACTACGGACAAAACTTTACCTTTCGCGGTGACGGTTGGTGCCGCTACGACAGATCGGTATATCTGTACGATAACCGTCCAACGAGCGGTATCGAAGGGGGAGCCGTACATCGATTACGGCGACAACCCAGACGCCGCGTGCAATGCGACGGGTCCGATAGACGTCAACACTATGGCCGACAACGAGGTATTGTGCAACAGGTTCGTAGCCGCTTTTGCGTTAGCGCAAGGGTTGGGCGGAGGACAGATAGCGGTCGACGTAGCAGACGAGGAACTAGACGTTTTGATGACCAGCATCCAAAGCTTCGTCGACAGTTGCGCGCTGTTGGACGCAAGGGTTTGTTTACAGTCCTTTTACATATATATCTCTGACACGTTGCGCGTCAGCGAAGAGTTCAAACAGATGTTAAATAGTGTCTTCTGTATATCGACGTTTAATTACAAGGCGGGTGCCATTAAGATACAAAACAGTTCAAAAAGCACTGACGGACACCGGCACAAGCAGATGCTGACAGAGTTGCACGACAAGCGGTACGCATGGAAAGACGAATACTTTAAAATTAACGTACGGTCTGCAAAGTCCCTTATACTGTCCGAACTTCTAAGACACGGAGGACCACACTACAGCAAGTGCTTATATAACGCGTGCACCGCCGACATAGACGAGAACAGGTGGTTACCGTCGGTATATGCATACGTGAGATCGCGCGCCAAAGCCACCCTGGCCCATTTGTTGCCGCTTCTTTCTTTGTTGCTGGATCACGAGAGACATTCCAACAGCGTCAGGCGCGATTCCGTTTGGATACGATGACACGCAGACAACCGATTCGCAAATACGTACCCAGATGGGAATACGAAATAACCACAGACACACGCACCCTGCCCGATGTACCCGTTTTGCACTACATGCGGGATATTCACGACAATTACGAAAAAGAAGTAAACGCGTACATAACAAAGGCGTACTTGTTTAAATACATGGAAGACTGTAGGATAAAGGTGTACACCGCCGTCGACAACACCTTACCGACGGATCCTGTATGTTGCGAAATGCATGAACTAAACGTGTTTCTATATAAACAAATATGCATAAATGCCATTTTATGCGTGTGTTACGGCGTGATTTTGTCGCACCCGACCAAAGAGACGCCGTTGGCGGCACTGCACGAAACGATATCGTTGCGGTCTTCTGATCCGAACATGTTTGCTATATACGCGTTCGTTCTGAAAGTGTTGGTTACCAACAGGCAAACGTTACAGATGTTTAAAAAGGCTGTAACGGACCTGTACACGTCGGCTTCCATACACTCCCAGGCGGACATCTTGATATGCGGACACAACGCGTCTAAACTCGGTATGAGAGTGATAGAGGAACTGCTGACTAACCATTCTGTCTACGACGTACAGAAACAGCTCGTACCTTGTTCTTCTACCGCCATAACTGACATACAGCCTTTCCCCACACACGCTATCTTGCTCGCCAAAGTGATAATAGCACGGAAAAACCTCCGAGATGTTACTTTTTTGCTTTTCGACGATATTCTAACCCTCCCAAACGTTGAGCTGTATTTTAATGTTTTAAGGGCGGAACTGCATCGGTACCAGAAACTCTACGCGTGCGAAATTACGATTATACATACGTTGAACACGCCCCACGAAGACGCGCTTACAGAGATCGCGTTGGCGGACTGGAATATAACGGATTGCATGCTGGTGAAACTAGATACAAGTTTTAAACCCGCGAGGAGCGAAGGTTGTAAAGAGGACGTCTGTGTCTTCGACAAGCCTCGCCTTAATACGCTGCCCGCTGCGGATACGTTCAAACGCAACCTTTCGTTCCTCAGAGACGAAATCGCAACGTTCGTACGCAGATGTTCAAAGGTTAAAGATTACAGGGGAAGACATTGGTGTCAACTTTTTATCGCTCATATACACCGTTTGGTGGACAAACTCCAATACATCCATGGAGTCGTCGCTCAGTAAGTGGCAATCTCTGCGGCTCCAAACCAGAAACAACAACATCCAGATGAACACTCAGTACGCCGAATCTGCTTCTTCTCTGCACGCGGACGACGTCGGCATATTCGCACAGCTGTTACCGGTGGGAGGGTACACGGACAATTCCATTTCCGCCCAAATGAACGCGGTGATAAACGAATATATACACGCCGAAGGCATAAACAACCTCTGTATGTTCTACACCACGTCTACGAAATACCTGCTGCTTTGTCACGACAGTTACATCACGTCTGTTTCTTCTAATCGTCCCAGATGGGGTTTGCACACGGTCAAAATGTGTCCGAAGTTAGGAGACGGGCACTGCACTCTGCTGGTACCCATGTTCCGCAGTTCCAGTCCCTCTCAGTTGCACGCGCTGTGCGTCGGCTATGGGAAAACAACGCACTCCGTACATATCTTTGACGGGAACGCTCACGTGCAAAAAAACGCAAGAGGACACGTATATATGATGGCAGACCATGCCATCGAGTTGAAAAAGGTCCCGCTGATGCCGCCGCTCAAGGTCGTTAAAATGTTAGGCGTAAAGAACCCAAAGCGGCTGCCGTTCCCCTCCACCGATTTTTTTAAGTTTTTCACGCACACCGTGTTTACAGCTGTATTGAAATCCATGGACAGCTTGCGATCCGGACAAGTCGACAAGCCGATCATTTACATCGAGACTTTAACCATCGAACAGGCGCAGTGCATCGTCGACCTCGCTTCATTTTTTGAAATATCCGCTTGCTTTGAGAACATATTACAGTGTAAAAACAAAATATTATCCGCCGCTTTGAACATCATCGATTGCAGTCAAATCGCACAATACATAGACGATCTTACTATGATAGATGCGAAATTTCTCGAGTACAAGTCTTTCCCCATCCCAAAAATAAATCGTCTGCTGACGTTGTGCGAATCCTTCTTAAACGAAAACGAATGCATTTCCAAAACACACGACATGATCAAAAGACAGGTTAGACGGAAAACAATGACTTTATTCACACCGCATCATATAATAAACAGTGCTAATGCAGACGATTCTGACGTGGATATACGGCCGCCTAAGAGATGTCGGAACCGTGTCGTATCAGACGAGTCTTCTTGTAGCAGCAGCGAAGAATCTGAAAACGAAGAGAACGTCTACGCAACGGGATCACCGGCTAAAATTTCGTCGGTCAAAGGCAACGCGGTAACGGACACTACCGACGAATACGCGAGAAATAAGATATTACAGCTCATAACATGTTTGGGTCCCAGTTAAAACGAGTAACGTGCGATCACGACAAAAGCAAAAAAAAAAAGCCGAAGTTGCAACACGCCACATCTCAGACCACACCTGGGTCGACGGTCGCCGCGTGCACGTCGATGACCTTAACGGAAAACAGGCACAGAATACAAATCGTAAACGGAACGCTGTACGTATTCGAACTGCCAGACGACACGGAGACTAGTTCCGTTTAATGTTAAATTTTTTACAGTTTGTGTAAGCGTTGGCAAAGACGCCGGCGCCGTATGTAATTAAAATCAAATTTTCAAACGTCTCGTTGTGTGGATTGAATATGTAAAACTCTAAGTGTTTGGTGAATGTGATCAACATCACGGGTCGGTTGTACGTTAACGAAGCGACGTACAACATACAAGCCGAGTCTAAACTTGTTAAATCAAAAGTCTGATTTGCTATGTAAATGGTTGCAGCGTCTGTTGTAAAATTATCGCACGTTTTTTTCATGTCGGATACGAACACGTTTACGTCTTTCGCGAAGGCTCTGGCTGCAACCGTATGAAGGTCCGCGCCCTGAGCGTCAACAGATGCGTTTATAGTTTCTAAGAATTCTGTAATTTGTTTGTTTGCGTCGGAGCTTTTGAATAAATTGTCGTAAAGCAGGGTGTATGCGGGAATCAGTGCCATAAACGCGGTCAGTTTATTCGCTGTTTGTTTCGCCTTGACGGTGTTTTTTTCTAACCATGTTGTACATTGATTTTTTATTTTTTGTTTGCTGTTGAACGGAACCACGATACCAGTTTGCAATATCAGCTGGTCCCACGAATCTTCTCTGCCTGCGTTAACTATATTGACCAGCGCGTTATACATGTGTTCGGCTTCGGTGGGTAACATGCCCAAAAACACGTCTATAGCTATATGTCGGATGCAGTATCTTATGAAATAAAACTGTCCGCATGTGTAGTTTATTCTAGGAATTACGTCAAATATGTATTTTATGACCGCTACTTCGAACTGCTTCACGTAGCTGGTTAAATTGTTACGAAGCGTTAGTTTAAAATTCAAGATGTGTGTTAAGATTCCCTTAAACGGCCCGTCTTGTACGTTGTCGACTTCCATGCACGTGTCCGACGGGTCTAAAGTACCGGCGTTCATGTCGCGGTATAGCTCGTCGAGGAGTTTGTCTTTTTCGAGCGAGTCCGAATTCATTATTTCGATAAATCCAGGGACTAGTATATCTTTGCCGGCGTGGAGAAAATCTATAAACCGTTGTATTTGAAAGTCTAAGTCGTTCGTTTTGGACAGTTTAGTCGGCGTCCCGTTGAGGGAATTGGATTTTCGTTTGTTGGTTTTGGTAACCATTTGTACGCTCTGGTTGCTGTGAGTGTACCGCGTAAACGGTCTATAAAACTCCAAGATACCGACGTCGTTCAACAGGTGTGCTATTTTGCTGTAGTTAAAATTGTTTGGCTGCGTGAACGGTACGACCAACGGGGCGAACGAATAGTTACCCGCGAATAGCAATGCCAGCAGGCACGCGTGCTGTGACGTCAGAGTCGTCTCGTTACGTTCAAACGCGAATGCCGCGCTGGTATGCATTATACTGTTGTACATTCGGTGGGCGGCGTCCGAACTGACGTCTTCTGGCCCGCAATAGAGGATGCTGTGTACGTTGGTGTTTATTATTAAAAGACCGTTGAGTAGGTTGAATATACATATGACGTAATGCGCGTTAAATTTGCTGTGATCGCTTTTACAATATTTCAAGTACTCGGGTCTACATTGGTCGAACACGCTCGAATAGCAAGCAAACACGCTAGGGATCGGTAAATGTAAACTGGCATAGTTTATATATTGAAAGCATGTTTTCAGCGACAGCGGCGTGGTGTCCACGTAAGGCTCATGCACGTACAAACTGTCGATGAGAGTGTTTATTTCCGGGACGAACAAGGATTGCGTGCTTACGATTACAGAGGGTATCGAGACGCAGTTGTTGACCGTGTCTCGTAGCTGTTGCCTTAGCAGCGCGTTCTGAACTCGTTCTGCCGTTTGTCGAGACATTCCCCTTACGTCTACTGTAATTTTCTCCGCCCGCGTATTCTGGTCCGTCACGCTTTTCTGTACGGACCGTAAAAGAGGCAAGTCGAGGGCGGTTAGTTCACCCAATGTAGCAGAAAACGCCTTCAGTTGCTGATCGTAATCGTCTACCGCCCCTGCTTTGTGCAGTTTGGCGTCTGTTATTTCTATTGACAGTTTTTCTATCATGCACTTCAAGGTTGCGACCAATTTGTCGTGCGTGTCGTTTTTTACAAACGGCTCGACGGACAAGCCGTCGTCGTCGTCCAGCGTCTCTTCCGCCGTAAACGGTCCTTTCCATTGAGCATGTACAGCGTTTAGCTGCATTTTGATGTTCTCCATCTCGGTCGTTATGGCGACTTCGTTTGCTTTGCTTTTCGCGTATAGTTTGTTGGCTGTGTCTTGCTGGACAGTCAACTCCTCGATGCGCGCTTTGAGTTCTTCGGTCGTTAGCTGTAACGCGCTGTAGCTACTGCGTAGCGTCTCGCGTCTGGTTTCTTGCGTGCACAACGACGCTGTCAACTCTGTGGTTTTTTCTCGCTGTTCCGTGAGATCTTTATTTAACTTTGTGTTTTTATCTTGCTGTTCCACGAGATCTTTTTTTAATCCGTTAATTAGATTTTCTTTTTTTTGTATTTTGTCGTTGGAGGCCAGCGATTGATCGCTAAGCACTTTTATTTTGTCTCGTCCAAGTTCTACCTCTTTCCTAATTGTTTCGTGTTCTTTGCTCAGCCTCGCGATCTCTTCGTTTTTTCTCTTCGCCTCTGCTTCTTCCGACAGTTTGCCTGCGTTTTTTTCGTTGAGTGCGCATATTTCTTTATTTAGCGCGTCTGTCTTTGTTTGATACGCCTCGACTTTTTTCATTAGTTCTTGGTTTCGCATCTCCAGTTTGGCTAAGTCTTCTTTCCTGACGACGTTTTCGTTTAGTTCGCCGGTCTTAGTTAAAATGGTCTTGGTATACTCGAATATTTTTTGTTCTAGGTTTTCTATTTTAGCTTTGTTTTCCGCTTCCGTCTTCGCAGACGCTTCGCATTGTTTTTCCAGTTTGGACAACTGTTCTTTTTTCGTTTCCAGGCTGTTCTCACACCGGAACAGCTTCAGTTCCAGTTTGCTGCGTTCGGCTTCAGTCGCAGTTGCTCTTTCTTTGAAACCTTCTATTTTTTTGTCCGCGTCGTTTTTCATCTCCGTCAGTTTTTTACTGTGCTGCTCTCTGGCTTCTACTTTTTCGTTTAAAACTGCGGATTGGTTAGTTACTCTGTCGTCTTTTAGCGTTTCCACTTCCCCCGTTAATTTTACGTTAGCCGTTTTAAGCAGTTCTACTTCTTTCGTTTTTTCCATTTTCTCCGCCACGGCAGCGTCCAGGTGTTTCAGACATAGTGCGTGTTGGGCGTGTTGAACCTCTTTCGCTTTGAGTAACATTGTGGCTTCGTTTTCTTTCTCTCTGACGGCCGCAGTCAGCGCAATGTTTTCCTTTTGTAATTCGTTAAGTTTGTTACCGCTGCTTTCTATTTTTTTTTCTCGCTCCGCCTTCTCTTCGTGCAGTAATTTGATTTCGTCTTTGTGTTTCGTTACGGCGCCAGCCAAACGTTCTATTTTTTCCGCGTGGTTCGACACGGCCACGGCGACGTCCGTTTTAAGAACGTCCGGGTCTGCGAACGTTAGGTTGTCGAACTCGTGTAAAGATACGTGCATGCCCCGTATAGTTCGTTCGGCGTAAGCTTTTTTTACCTTTTTCAGCAAGTGCGCGTATATGATCAGTCTGTCGTACAAGGTTTGTACGGCGCACAGCTGTACCCTAAACGCTTCCATTTCCATCGTGTCCTCGTTGTCGACGTCCGTATCCATCGAAGTGGGGGTCACTTTCTCTTGCATCTGAACGTATTGAACGTGCAGCTTATCGTACTTTTCCGACCTTTCGTCGTTGTCTTTGTTAAGCTCTTTTATTTTATTGCTTTCTCGTTGGCACCAGTCTATGAGCAAATTGTTCGCTTCCTGTAAACATTTGTTAGACACGGCGGTTCGTATGGTGGTCGCGTTGTTCTGATCGCATATGTCCAAGGTCGCGTTTATTTTTTCTCGCAGTTTTGCTATACAGCGTACAAGCGTGTTACACGTGTCGTATGCGTTTTTTTCAAACTCTTCCCACTTTGCACACATAGCGTCCACGGTGTCTTTGTCTACCGCGACCTTCGACGCTTTTTCTATCGACGCAACTAACGCTAACAGGTAGCTGTTGATTTCGGCAACCGTGACATCGGTAACGGTGTAATAGTGCCGCGCGAAGGTCTCTCGGTTTGTTTTTAACAACGTCGATGCGTTTACTATCGTCTGGTTACATATAGAAATCCCTTTGCTGGTTTCCAACAACGACTCGGTTATTTTCTCCGTGGTTACGGTTTTGGTAATTTGTCCTAGGTCAAATTGCAAGGGCACGTATTGCGCGTAAGTAGGAGCAACGGACTGGGTCAGTGTACATTCTTTGACGTCGACGATAACGTTGCTTAAATCGGCACTAGTTTTGACCAACTCGACGCGTAATTCTTCTCCTTTAAGTATATTACGCATTCCGGAGTATTGTTTGTTGATTTCGAATACGGCGTTGGTGGTTGACGGATCGGCCGCGTCTTGTATGGCTTTCATTACCGTGGCGTGCGTTTCGCTTACGTTTTCTACGGGTATCTGGACGTTTAAAAACCTTATGTTAACGGTGTCTGTTATTTCTTTCTGTACAGACGTGTTTGCCGACAGTATCGTTGTTATATCCGTAGGCATGCTGAGGGCAGTTATGCTATTGTTGTGTTCGTTAAGGTCGACGTATTTGTTGTCTTTGTTCTGGACTTGTATGGTCGTGGCAACGTTTTTACAGACGGTGGTCGACGAAAGAGTTATACCGCTAACGAAGTTTTCAACTTTTTTGCCCGGCGCAGTCGGGACCACGCTGGTTTGTACAAACCCGACCAGTGCCCGGTACAACTCGTCTAGCTTCTCCGACGTTGCCTTCGCCGCGCCTAATATATCGTTGAGGTCCTTTGGCAAGTTTGTCACGTCCTGCCCTACCGCGTCCCGTATCTTGTTCAATCCGCACTTGATGTTGTTGATCGGGTTGTCGTCGTCTTGAACATAAAAAGCCGGCCACTGATTTTGAAAAAATTCCAAAAATTCGACGTAAGTATCCGTGTACGAAGCGAGCTCCGCTATATTAGCGTTTATGTTTTTGATGTTGTTCTGTATAGCGTTCAGCGTGGTCAACGTGTCCGTGTTTTCCTGTTGCGCGTCTACTATTAAACCGGCGACGTGATCCGCTGTCGCCAAATCCTTTTCCGCGATCATTTTCATCAGCGTATCGACTACGTCTTTTTTCGTTGGGACTGCCATTGCGCCAACCGCGCAGACAGGGTGTCTGAGATCGGCGTGTACAGTATGTCGAGGGGCAGGTCCCTGTGAACCACCCGCAAAACGTCTACGTACATAAACTCCCAGTCTACCACGATCCACACGGGGCCAAATTTATAATAAAGAATAATACGTACCATGTCGTTTACGACTTCTGCTCGCGTCATGTATACGATACCTCTGTATCGCGTTCCGTCTGTTTGCAGGCGCGCGACGACGGTAGGCCGCCGCTTGTGCTTGTTCTCATCGAACTCAGGCAGTATTACCGTTTTCCACCCTTCTTCCGTAAACGCGTAAAACGCGTCAGGTAGCAGCGTATATTGCGTGACGTGTCTTTCTTCGGATATAATTGCGTCTACGTCTGTGCAGGTGTCGAACGCCATAGCCGAAATCATCTCTCGCACCAGCCCGTTTTCTTTGGGTATAAACAATCCGGTGAGCGCGACGGGTATGTTGGTGTCGGGATAAAACAACGTGTTGACTCCGACCCTTACCATCGCAGACAATACGCTTTTGTAAGAGTATAGACGCTGGCGTGTTTCTTCCACTACCAAATATTGCCTTATAAAATCGTTTTTTGCGGCCAGGCTCAGCGCCTTGGCGTCGACCGAATGCTCTACTATGTTACAGTTTTTTAACGCGACGGGTGCGTTTTCGCAGAGCGTGTGCCAAGTAACGCAGTCTACCGTTTGTTTCCCCTCGCCGTCTTTTAAATATAAAAGGACGGACCACCTGTTGTCGATATTACGTATCTGATTGTGAACAGTAAACCTGGTTAAGTTTTGTATCAAAACCCTCGGGTTTTCTAACTCTACGTACGGGGTCAACGTGGGCGTGGTAAAGTTTATACTGTGACCGTCCAGGACTCTCCAACCGCATCCTTTCTTTGATTTTTGAACGTGGTGTGGCTGTACGGTCAACATCCGCCAAGATGATGTACGGATTGACCACCGACAACGAATACAAAATAAGCAAGTTGGCAGCGTCGTTGGCCAGCGAACGTAATAAAAACAAACAGCTGTTGGAAACGGTAGAAAGTTTAAAAGCGAAATGCGCGCAGCTGAACAAAGAAATGTTAGACCTTTCGTCCAGACTGGTGTACACCGCCAACGATTTACATCAAATGCACGCGGAACGCGACACATACAGGTCCATAATATCCGGGCCCGCGGCAGACGTCGGGGATATCGTTTACAGCGGGTTTATCGACACGTTGGATACAAACAAAGGACTGCACGCGACAATAGTAAACGAAAAAGCCAACGCTATACGGATGACGGACGAACTATCCGTAAAAACGTTAGAGATCAAAACGCTGACGGACAGGTTAAGCATGATGGAGACGCAAACGGAGGCGAAATTACGAAAAAGTTACCAATCCGTCAGCAAGCTGTTGTTTCAAGAATACGAGTTTGTGCCCGAAATAGCCACGCGCAGGTTCAGGGATCATTTTTTAAACCAGTACATAAAAACCGCCCCGAGCGAGTACAAGTCGACGTGCCGCATGTACATAGACCGGGGTAGAGCCAACTGCGCCTTCGACGCCACGATACAAATGTACGTTTCTCTGTTAGACAAAGATTGGTTCGAGCGGACGTTTAAATCGCACGTCGCGCATGGCGCATCCGCGTCCGTGCTAGACTATTTCTATTTAAAGGTGTACGGCTGTAAAGGCATAGATATGTTTATAGCTTGGCTTTTGAAAAAACAGGAACAGCAGAAACAGCAAAGCAAATCGCACATCGGTTCCACGCAGCTCAGCAGTCAGCAGTTCGAGTTAAACCACTATAACGCGTGTTTTGTGACGGTAATAGAAGACAACCAGCGCGATTTCCATGCTTTAATCGAATCCATCACGGGAGGCAACGGGTCAGACGTCCTTTTCGCAGACGAAAACAAGCGGGTCAGACAAGAACTAATACAGAGTATAAAAGGCGCGGCGATCTCGCCCCCGTCGCAGCCCGTCGCGGTGCGTCCGCAGCCCGTCACCGGACAAAATATAATAAACGGTATATTAGACCCGGCGCCGGAGTTCACCGGCCTTACCGATTGGGCGGCGCTCAGGGAACAGGCGGGGAAAAAAAGCACCGCACAGACAGAAAAACGACAACTTGCCGTCGAAACCGGCTCTGACATTTTAGAGCGCATATTAAACTACGTACCCGACGTCACCCGACACGTAGAAAAAGCCAAAAAAAAGAAGCATGAAGAGGACTCGTTTCAGTAACCGTGTGGTTTTTCAGGTGCTGGAAGGAGACGAAATCGCTCAGCGGAGCGAACCGTCTGCCGACACCAGTCGTGACGTGGAAATAGTCGAAAGGCCCCTGACGCCAGAACCCCCTATAGAGACCTTGGACGCTATTCAATCGGCGTTAGCCACATACGGGTCGCACACGCAAGTGTATTGGGCGCAGACGATGTTGCATATGTATCTAAACAGCCAAACCACGCAGGAACGACTCTCTGTCGCTCTGTTGGTCGGAGACGCCGGAACGGGCAAAACGGCATCTGTCCAAAAACTGGCAAGCATGTTGGAGCAATTGGGTATAAACGACACCTTGATGCTGTCCGCCACCACCGTCACCGCCGCCAGCCTGTTGGGTCCGGACAGCAAAACCTACCATTCGCACCTGTTGATAAACACCAACGAACTGCTCAATACAACACACGACGATTTTTTAAACGCGTACACGCATCGGTATAAACCTTTTTTTGACCTGCAGTCGCGATTTCTGTCCGCCTGCAAGTCGGCTTCCACAATGGGGTGCGTGAAGGGACAACCACACGACCCGTCTCACGCATGCCCGTCCTTCGACAACAGATGTTACAGGTGTATGGATATGTGGAAAGGCGCGTTGCAGAGAGCTTGCTGCCCTTACCCGTTGTCCGCCAGAAAAAATATCGTTTTCGTAGACGAGTACGGGATACTGACGACCGCCGAACTTAGTAAAATCACGTCAATCCTCCTGTTGTCCGCCATGCCCGGCCCAAACAAGCTTTTAATACTCGCGGGTAGCGTGACGCAGCTGCCGCCGCCGAAATCTCAAACGGGAGTCTGGCAGTCTACCGTTTTACAGGCATTGGTACGCAACACCACGTACCTGTACGTAAATTTTAGACAAATGGCGGACGTGGCCTTCGCGCGCTCTCTCACCGCCATGCAACACAACATCATTACCAAAGAGTGCAGAAGCATCATGCGCGCGCGAGTCTTGTCTCCCGAGGTTGACGTAATGAACACACAATTTATGCCGCACGCCTTACGGATATTCAACGACAACCACCAATGCGAATTGTTTAACAACACGGTCGGTCAGGGAGAAGTCAGCTGGGACCTGCCGCCTATTTACATGTTTTCGACCGCACCCAAAGAAAAATTGCAGTTTATACGCCATTTGAAAAACAGGTTCGCGAAGATATTCACGCGGAATTCTTTCGTTTTTAAACAGCATTCGTCGGCTTTGATACTAAAGCAGGCCATATCATCCGGGGGGTACAACATTCCGGCCAACATGTGCACCATCGTTGGTTTCAACGGTGAGTTTCTCGAATGTAAACTGGACGTCATCGACAAAGAAGCAGACGGCAAAGAAGCGGACGCCGCGTGGAGTTGCCACAGGGTGTCGTATTCGCACAGCAACTGCACCGTACACTTTTTCCCGTTGGTCGTCTCCCAAGCGATAAACACGTATACAGCACAAGGAGCCACATACCACTGCCCCGTCATATATTCCCCGCCAGTTGCCTATATGATGTCTCCGCTGAAACCGTCTGCCTATGTGGCTTGTTCGCGCGTTTCATCTCGTACAAAATTAATGCTCACCAACTGCACGTTTGCAAGCAAGTGTGGCACCGTGCCGTTTTTCTCACGCGAGCAGATAGATTTCAAACGAAAATGGGAGATGGGGTACAGAGGGACCCAACCCGTGTTCGACGTGTGACAGACGGATGTCCGGCCATCCCCAAACCGGTCGATATGTTTCTGTGGGGTACGGACGAAGACGACAGATGTACTTTTTTTGAAGAGGGGATGAAAACAGTGTACAGACTGGCGTGCGCAAACTACCCCGGAATCAGCGTGTGGCCCATCCTACCCGAGCCGGGCAATACTTACCGACTGGGCAAATACTATTCCGACCGTCTCCTGCCCTGGTTGGTCGACGTAATAGGTACGTTCGAAAATAATTCCGTGTTGTATTTTTTGACAAAACGTATGCCGGAAGACAGGAGTCTGCACTTCATACCGATCGTCGAATCGTTAATCGGACGAGGCAACCTGCAAGGCAGTGTGCTCGATACGCAACTTCTGAGAAAACTTCGCGCGCTGTTACATTTTAATGTACGCGTGCGTACGTACGAAGTAGCTGGCGAACAAACCTTTCGATGGCATATGGACAGCCTCCCATCGGCATAACCGCCCGTCTGAACAACAGGTGGTTGAAAAAACAAATAGGACCCGACGCAAACGCGAGCAGGGACGGCGTACCCCCTTGCAAGACATTACCCACGTATATACCGCAAGGGCTTTTCATGCGCATAGATTCGAACAACGTACAAGACGGAAACATGCTGTTCACACCCACTTACCACGGAGAGTACAACGTAACCGGGCAACACAACGACCTCCAAGAAAGGGTGGGAGTTACCGTAGTCGGAGGTATGATAGACACGATTTTGGATTTCGAAGACAACCCTCGATGCAGATACACCATCATAAACACCGGAAAAGACACATTCAACGTCGGCGATCATTTTATTTTGGCACCGCCAGACAAGAGCGAACAGAGGGCGCAAATCGAGTGCGTGTCTAACTCGATGACGGTCGCGTCTGCCGGCGGCGCTAATTTTAAAGACGCCGTGTCGCTGTACGGCGGCTTGATAGCGACCAGAAAAAGACAAATGACGTTTTCGGACGACGTTATAGAAGAAATCAACATCGAACTGAAAAACAAACGCAACGGCAGGCCCTTCTCTCAAGCGTTTCTTAATATACTGATGGACGTGTGCATGAAATCGCAAGACATCGCGGACCTGATGGCTGGCCATACCTTCGGAGCGGCAAGGGCGTGTATCGTCAAGAGAAAACAAATAAAAACAGACACCAGCGTGACCATTACATTTAACGATGTCGAGTGCATAAGCAAAGAAGCTAAGCTGTTGGAAGAAATCGGTTCTATGCTGTCGTCCGCACAGACGTACATAAACTCTATTAAATATACTTCGGTGGGCATGGTGATCGGATCGCCTTTTAACAACGAGTTTAAAATAATACCTGGCGCGGGGATGGATGTAACGTTTTATAAACTAAATGGCGTATAACAAATAAAAAACAAACAAAATACATTTTTCACGTGGGTTTTTTATTCAACATTGTTTAACACTGCTGTTTGACACACTGAGCCTCTTGTTTGACACACCGAGCCTCTAAGTATTTATCAGATTTGTCGGCCGCTTCTCTTTCAAATCGTCGCATAGGTATCGAGCCAGGCGCCACGGAGCTGCGATTTCAGCCCGAGCACCGGTGTAAACGCCACAAGAAACCTGCTCTCTGACGGACTGGTCGGTGTCGATCAAGATGCGCATGCAGTATTTTACGTTTTGTTTGTAAATGTCGTCAATGGTGATGTTCTGGCTCTGGCACGGAGAATAAATGCGATATTGTTTTTGAAACAGCAATACCTGGGTGTCTGTGGTTTTTTCTTCAATAGAGAGACGATAAGTAAAGGGATAAATTGTTTCTGCGCCCAGAAAGGGAACGGTTTCGATCTTGCGCGAGAAATCGTACTGCGTCTCCCAGTCCATTACTTTAGTCGGTACGCAGCTGTAGTCCGACACGGGCATCTCCAACGGTGGCATGGTTATATCTAACTCTTTGACAGGTATCGTTTTCGCGTCGGTGAGGCTCCCGTTCATGGGCAAAGGATCCATGACTTGAATTTTTTTCTTGTCGCCGCAGAAATGTGCGTCATATCCCTTATCGGTTAGTTCCGACATCTGGGCCTGCGCTTCTTGTTCCGTTAGGTGTTTAAACATGAATCCATCTTGGGTGCACGTTTTGCGGTTAGACCCGGCAAAGACGTTGCAGCCGCACGTAAAAGGGGTGTCCTGACCTTTAACGTAGAAAGTGTGAGATCCCTTCACTTCAAAAACCTCGTAATTTTGTCGTCTGTGCACACGTACGCCACCGAGGTCGTACGGGTTGATGATGATGAAGCGGCGATTGCAGCCTATACCTCCGTTGCGTTTGGTGTAAATCAAAAGACTGTCGCCGCGACACTGCAGTTTCCACCTGTCGCTGACGCATTGCAAGTTATTTTCGGTTACCAGTAAACGCAAAGTGGTCGTCGGCATGCGCCACGAAAAGGCGCACAGGGCCTGGCAAACTAACAAGAAAAACACACGATGCATCTTGGTCGTCTGGCAGGCGTGATACAACTGGAGTCAGAACTGTTTAATAGACGATAAAATAGCTGGGATGTCAATTTGCGAAATGCATAGATTTCAAGGTTTCCGGATCTATTGTGGATGAATGTGCTTTGCGGATCAATTCGGCAAAATTTAAGCTGGCGTATTTCTCTCTTCTCCTTTTACGCGGAACAGCGGCGGGCAGTTCGTTTTCCGTTGCGATTTGGTCTTCTTCTCGCTGGTCGTTCGGTGCGGCTGCTGTATTTTTTACTCTGCCGGGGATCCCCGGTGCCGAAGCGGCGACGGTCTGGTTGGTATTGTTGTTTGCCTTATTAATCAGACCGCAGTTGTGTAGTTTCTGGAGAAACTCTGTAGTTTCTCCTAAAATGCTTTTGCATATGTCGATGCTGTCGCCCGTATGGTTAAACATTTTCCCCAATTCGGCCGACGTTGGCATCAGCGTGGTGGTCGCAACCACTTCCCCCTTGTTGGGTACCGTGAGCGGTGTCATGGTACTGGTGACGATTCCGGTCGGCTGCATTTCCACGTGTCCTGCTTTCAGAACATATTTGCTGTTCATTATTTCTTCGAATTCGCCCAGTTTGATATCGGACAGTAATTTGTCCTGTATGGTCGCAACAGGCTGCTTTGCTTGCAGGTTAATATTCCCCTCTTGCGATTGCGGGAGCGGCTGCTCGTAATGTTGGGGTGGCGCGTACTGTTGGGTGGGTTGGGGTGGCGCGTACTGTTGGGTGGGGTGGGGTGGCGCGTACTGTTGGGTGGGTTGGGAGGGCGCGTACTGTTGGGTGGGCGCGTACTGTTGGGAGGGCGCGTACAGTTGGGGCGGATGGATATACTGCTGCGGCTGAGCGTACGGCGGAAGCGGCGGCGGCGGCGCGTACTGCTGAGGCGGCGGCGGCGCATAGTGCGGTGGCAAGAGGTAGTAAGGCATCTGCGTTTGATATTGTTGTGGCTGCACGACAGGTTCTTGTTGCTGCTGTTGTTTAGCGGGTACGACGTACATAGTCTGCACGGGTTCTTGTACGGCCTGTACAGGCTGTACCGTTTGAAGCAACATGGTTTTGCCAACTGGAACTACCGTTGTGTTAACAGCGGGCGCGGCGATCGGTTCGGGCGTCGCTTCGGTCGTCGGGCACTGCGCCTGCTGAATAATGTGTCCGGTAGGTGTGATCAAAGAATATCCACTAGGCATGCATATGGTGTTTTTATTTTCCATTTGTGTCGGGTCTCCGTTAATGTAAGGGTCCAGGGGCGTAGTTTCTTTCATTATCTGCGCGGCTTCTTGTCCGTTAATATCTGTAAACACTTCATCGCCTTCCTGCATGTGCTTTTCCATACTCGTGTTTCCCTTTTGTGCGTATATTAGGTCTTTCAATTCCGTTTCCTCGCTGATTATTTTTGCCGCGACTTTTAAAAAAAGCGTTATCAACTGCCTAGGATCCTCCTCCGCTTTCGACGTATCGTTTTTCGCATTGCAATCAGCCGCCGACGCGTTCACCCATGTAGATTCGCTGTTAAAGTTAAGTGTTTTGAGCATGAAGTCTACGTTGTCGCCGGATATTATTTTCGCGTGAGTGCCCGGGCGCGCGCCTCTGCACACCAACGACAGTTCCAAGACGACGTCTTTGTCCCCGACCACGTTGTGCGACCACGAAAACGACTTTATTATAGAGTTCAGACACTGACAAAACTCCCCGTACGGCCCGTGTAGTTCGGCCAACGCGTTGACGCCAATCCTGTCGGCGCTGTGGACGTGCCAGTACACCAAAACTGTGCCTATCTGCATGTCCTCGTGACTTAACAGCAGTTTATTCGGGTAGATGTGCACCATGTCTACCGCTTTGTCCAACGGCAGATAATATTGATACAGTTCGCTCCCGTTCATGTCTCCTTCTATCTGCGGCATTTTCGACATGTCTTTGTAATACTGGTCGTTCCCTTCGAACACCGCGGCGCATCCGATGGCGAACCGCTTGGAGGCAGGGTCCAAGCTCACTATATATTTCTCGTAATCCTCGTCCGTGTGTCCGTAGCAGCGTCCACAAAACACCTCCACGTTGTCGATTCGAGGTTTTACGCATAACTTGAGCAGCATCTGAAGGTTGTCTACCGTGGGGTCGTAAGAGTTGTGCGTAGGCGTAGTGGGGTGTAATTTGTACACGCTGATGTTCTTCGCTTTGCAGACGATGACCAGGCAGGTCTCCGCATCCACGATCGTCGCGTGCCGTATATCGTTATAGTCTGTTAGTTTTTTATTCAAAGCGAGCTCAAACGCCGTCTGGCGCCGCAACATCACAGAGGACACGTGGGGCGGCATTGTTGCCGTCTTGCTGGTTACTTTCACTTTGTTTTAAACTATTATTAATGTGTGGTATTTTTGCTAATAAATGTGCATCGTACATGCAGCGCCCTTCATACTTGACCTCGGTAGCGGCTATCTGTCTTTTGCGACACGACGGCTTGTCCACCGCGACCTCGCAGTATAGAGACAGTATACCCGATTGCCATTTAAACGAAACGTTGGGTCTTTTCAATATTTTCGCGGGAACGTGCACAACATCTACGAACTTCACGGCGTCGTTTATGCCGTAAAACGGGACATAGTTAAGCAGCGTGTCCTTGCAGCGTAATTTATGTCCCAGCTCCTTGAACAGCTGTATAAGAACGCCGCGCATCAATGGGTTCATGGATTCCATTCTGAGTTTTACGGCAGATATAAGCTGCGCGTCTGTAAAGGCGATCTTTTTCTTGCATATGTTACACTTGTTTACTTGCACCACGGACAGTTTCGTGTCGCTCGTTCGCAATAGACATATATTGTCTATTTCGTCTGCGGTTAATACGTTGGCGATAGCCATATTGGTAAAGATACCGTTTTCGCACTCTATTATGTCCTCCATTAAGTTCAGTTCTTTCGTGGCCAAGCATTTGGAGGTGCTGTCACCGAACGCTCGGGTCACCCGACAGACGTCCGAACAGCAACAGCTCGCCGCCTCGCCGAATCAGCCGCCCGCTTCGTCCAAAGTGAACCAGGCACTCTTGGTCACAGAGCACTCGACTGCGGGTGCCGGGCTGGATAATACATTGGAAAACGATACGTTTTTACAGACCGACGAAGAAGAGATCGAAGATTTTAACGCGTACATCAACACGTACCCCGATAGATGCAAACTGTGCGCGAAAGCTACAAAAGACAAAGACAGATGGGTCAAAGTGAAAGACGCGGTTGACATACTGTGGGGATGCGTCGACACGTGTCACGATTTATTGTTAACAAACGGGTTTTTTCTAGACAGGGAAGACATAATAAAGCATTTCAAACACGGTAAAGGGGATAACACGCCGGAAGAGGCGGCCAAGACGCTGCTGTATAACGAACTAGCTAACTATCACTTTAGCCAGCAATATTGTTACACACAGGGTGCTCATTGCAGGCCGCCAGTTGTAAATGAAAAAATGTTAAACGCAAGCAACCAGCACGCGCAGAACAGCATAAAACTCATAGGCATGTTGTTGACCACGGACAAGCCGAAAAAATCAAAAAAATAACCTGGGTTTTTTTTTCTGTCTTTACAGACTGCCAGAGGGCAGAATCCCGACTTCGTGTTGGTCGACGAAGCTGGGTTTATATGCATACCGGCCTTGTTGTCCATTTTACCTCTCATGGCCATAACGGGGACCAAACAGATACACATCAGTTCGCCTCCCGCCGCCAGTTCGTGGATCAACAGAGTAGCTTCCATAGTAAACAGCGACGGGGAACAGGCTTTCCACGTCATAACCAACAGGTTCAAGTGCAAATATCATTCGATGCAACCGGGCCCTACTTGCAGTTGTGCCGACATCGAATGCCCGGATCACGTATCCGTCGACGCCAGTCTGATGCGGCTGTTGAATTCCGTTTCCAGCGGCGCCTTCGAAAACGAGATGACTGGGTGCGTGGACTCTGCCATGGACGCGGCGACGCAGCTGTTCCCGATGGAAACTATTTCGATTTTCATGAGCAATGTAAGGACGGTAGAGGAGATGCACGACGTCGTGGACGTGCTGTACATCGCAATCGACCCTACGTTTAGCACCGGGAGCATGTCCGGCGTAGGGGTCGTGTCGGCCCTGCTCGACAAACGGAAAACGTTAACTGTAAGTGCCTATGTTTTTCTTTGGCATTGTACACGAATTGGGTAGCACTTGCATTTTTGTTAGCATGGGGGGAAAGCACACGTCGGCGGGGAGAGGCACGTGGCGCGTACACCCGACTAGCCGGAAAACCGTGTGTATGGAATTCTCTGTATCGTCAGACATGGCGCTGTATATGTTGAGTAAGTGTTTTAGATGCGAACAGTAGGGAACGGGTAATATGTTTTTTAGCACGCAGTATTGCAAGCTCCACGTACACATTAAAATTGTCTTGTAAGCGTTCAGTACCACGTTTCCTTTTCTTTCACACTCATGCAGTAAACTGGTTCTGTTGTTTGTGTAAATGGCAGCTATGACACATGCTAACCGGGTGTCCTGTTCGACGTCGGAGTCGCACGAGTCTGCGGCGACGAGACGGAACAGCATCTCCAAGCTCACTCGATCGCGCATGATGCATCGGCACTCTTTCAAAGTCGTTTCCAACCGGTTTGACTTCCCGTTTTCTAAATAGAGGATGTACACGAGACGTTGGTGCAAAAGGGAGTTCATGACGGTCACGTTTGTAGATAGCTTGAGCCCCGCGAAATGTTTGAAATACGCGTAAAATAAAGTGGCATACATAAGCGACATGTATCGATCGATGTCGGCAACGGGGTTGCCCAAAAGAGTCTGGTCTACCGAATCTCTTAACGCGTTGCCTAACATCTCGTATTTGCATTTTTTACAGGTCGTTGCCATCGACGAAATGGAAGTGAGCGATCTGTTCAGCGACATGATGGCGGCACATTTACAATTAATGATCAGACACCTAACGGGGGTCTCTGTTTTATACCAGTTATCGACGACCGTCCCTGTGTGCATTGTTATGGAAAACAACACGTACCAGGTGTCTGTGATGGAGATGTGGCAAAAGTTTAAAATTTTGGCAAAATGTTTACAGGGTATAAACGTCTACGCTTATACCGAAAACGGACAGTTGGGCAAACACACCGGAGCGGACAAATTAAAATACGCCACCATGTTGGCCTGTTCGTTTAGGAACAGTCACGTGTGTCGGGCGGAAACGCCGTTGTCTTTCGGGTCTCAAACTCGCAGACACCTGCACCAGACCAGCACAAAACACAAACGTGCGTCTATGCCGCTGTTGGGCATGGACTGCGCGGACTTTGACCGTCATCCACAGAACATGGAAGAGTTTGCGCAACTGTCGGAGACGGAGAAAGCGGTGTTTATTGAACGGTTCACGGGGGCCGTGTTTGCAAAACAAGACATAAACAACGAAGCTTTGGACGAGGGACGGAGCCTCCTGGCCAAGCTAACGTTAGAATTGAACAACGTGACGGTCGACATGGGGAAAAAAAACCCTACCGTCGAAACTGGGGGGAAAAAACAAATTAGAGGCGTCAACTCAAAAGATGATCTATTTTCAGCCTTCCTAATGGTGTACGTCGGCGCCATCAAATACGAGTCTTCTAGACAAGATTGGATCTGACCATGGGACACGTATTTAAAATTGCCGAAGACGGCAGCGTTTCTTCTATTTCAGACCGAGAAGAATACAGCGACTTAAAAAACAACACGTACGAGATGTCGATATTTGATTTTTTTTCTGTAATAAAGAACACCGACGACATGAAGTGCGTAACCACCACCAGGCAAAACACGAAACAGTATCATTTGGCAGTCAGTTTTTCGCATCACTCGCGCCCACGCGTGTGGTACGTGCCTCCTCTGCTAAACTGCATTTTTCATTACAACATCGTCAACGACGTCGTGCATATCACGGTGCATCATTACGGGCAAAACGTGGACTACTGCAGCGGCGCTACCGCTGTAAACCCCGGCCTGCGGAGGTGGCGGTGTCTTGCGGTTGGCTGTCTCGTGGTTGCTTTTGCGCTACTGTACATGATTTGCGTATATTTAACAACCCTTGAGGGTCGACGTCGACAGCCCTAGTTCCCGTGTGTTTGGACATTACCTGGCACGAATTGTAAAAGTTAAAGGAAGGCAGCATCTCCATTATGTTTACCCTGTTTTCGAATATGTTATCCGGCAGCGTCAGGGACGAAGGCAGTCTCGTGTCCAGGTTCAGCCGCTGCCACGCGGACGATAAACATCGCATCGGTGTGCACATTTCGAAGTCAGTCGTGTTTGTTCTGGTTAGATACTGTATCGCTTCGTGAGGCTGAAATTTATTAGCGCCGGACAACGCGCTTCTCCAGAACAAACTCCAGGAAGAATAGGTGTCGGTCAGCATCGATACCGCGGCCTTGCTGTCGAACGCGTACAGCAACCTATTGTTGTCGTCAGCGGCGATCATGGCTAACGGATCGAACCTGGACTTTTTGTCTTTCAACCCGTCCGCCAGCCTCCCCACTGTACTGCGCTCGTGGCCGTGCAGAGCGCTGGCCTTTTTAATCGCGTCTTCGAACTGTCCCCTGTCCAACAGCTTTATGGACTCCGCCAGCGTTCTTTTGTGATCTGCGTCTTTGCGAAGCTCGTAGATACCTTTTCGGATAAAATCAACCTGAGCGTCCGTCACCGCTTTGTTGGCAGACAGTACGATGTTGCCCGACGTGACTGTCGTCGACGCGTCGTGTGGCGTGTGAAGCAGCGCGTCGATCATCATAGACTTCTGTAACGATACTGTTTGCATGTCGGATGCTGGTGTTAATAAATCTGAAAGCGTATGTTTTTTGTCTGCCTCGTCATTGTTTACATTCAATGCTGTAACTACCGTTCTGTGACAATTGTGAACTATAGCTTCGAAACACGACCTGGCGATTTTCCTGAATTGTTTAGACGCGCGTATCGACTGCACGCCTACCGTCGAAGGCCAACGTATCACCTGCTGACTGTATGCCGGTCTGTGGACGGGCAGTATCTGAAAGTGTCTTAGGTGATCGTCGATGGCCCAATATCTAGTGGTTATTGGGTCGTATATTACGTCGAGGCACATGCCCCTGTAGATAGAAGGTACCAGGAGCAAAGGGCCGGTCCTCATGCGCCGCACGAATATTAGTATTTTGCCGAGCTCTTCTTTTTCCATGTTGATCTGGGTAGCTAGCTGCACTATATCGGTGGGCGCGTCTAGTTCTTTCATCATGGTTACGAACGTACTTACGGTGGGCGGGCTGTTGGTCACGGCGGAACAGAATGTAGTTTCTTCGTCCACCCACCGTGTCATCTCTTCCGTGGTGTAAAACTTCTCCGTGGGAGACAAGCGCTCGGGGTCAAAGAGTGCGTCGTGCGTGTGCGTGTAGCCGTACGGAACGGCCCCCACCAACAAATACCATGTAATAAAATTTTTATACATCGTGGAAAGGGTACATTGCAGGTGCACGTGATAATGGTCGCTTACGAGCTTGGCCAACCTAGACAACGTCGTTAGTTTGTGTATGTTTTTTTGCGTGAACGGGACTCTATCCGTCAGCATGTTTAAACAATAACTATCCAACACGTTTTGTTCGTTGAAAGAGTTTATCGCTTGATTTACCGTCTGTGCAAACAGAGGGTCTTCCTCTAGTATAGACAACATTTGATCTAGAAAAGAACATTTGGTAACGCACACGAAAGGAGTGTTGCAAAAATCCTTCACCACCGACGACATGGCGTCCTCTTTCAGTTGTTTGCAGTGCATAGTAGAATAGGTTTCTATTTTAGCGGCGGTGTAGCATTGTCTGTCTATTAACATAATGTCGCACAAACACTGTATCCAAGAATCGGGGTGTACTAGATGTTGTCCGGACAGGGTGACCAGGTGAGGAGGGCGTTGCGTGCGCAACAGTCTCGTCACATCCGATCGAGACATTTTGCGCAGTATGCCCGGGTGTATCTCTAGCTGCGTTCAAACGCTGTCGAACGTATACATAAAAGCCAGCAACTGGGTCTTGTATGCGTCGGGATACATGCAATATTCGTTTCCGACAGTCACGCCAGACAGAGAAAAGGCACAGAGGGAGATCGTAGCGTACGGGGCGATGAGCATCGAAAAAGTATTAAGTACGCGTTTCGTACACTTAAATATGATAAACGCTCAAATACAGCTGTTGGACGGCCGGCCCGAACTAAGCTACGCGCAGAAGGCGCACATCAAACGCATGTTAAAAAAACAGCAAACCGTCGTCGCCAACATGAGCAACAGCCTTTTAGAGCTAAAGTACGCAAACGACCTGGACAGGATGAATTTGGAAACCGCTCATTTTATGCGCGGACACGTAGAAAGAAAAAACTGCATGTACAGCGTGGCCGCTATTCCCACCGCCGTCGTCAAAGATGTAAACGCTAAAAACAAACACATTAGGAAAATGAGAACAAAGATGGAAAAGATGCAATTGGTGTCGGAGGACGTCTTGGATACGGACTTAAGCGCGATGGACGAGTACGTAAACAAAGCTGAAGAAAGAGAAGGGGACAGGGACGAGCAATACACCCTCAACGACGTGTTGCTGGACATCCCGCTCGACGCACCCGAAGGCGATCTGGCACTGAGTAATTTGCGTGTTAAAAACCCGCACGTTATTTGAACCAGCTTAAGTTTATATATTTGTGCGTTCTTCATTCCATTTATGTAAATTCACGCACGGTGGTTGAGATCGTGCAACCATGTCTGCGAAAAGACATTTCGGCCGCGGCGATTATTCGGGCGTCGACCCTCAAACGCAACTGTTTAACGCAAACGAATTTTTTACCGACCTTAGGACGACCGCGTATTTAGCAAACCTTAGCCCCTCCGAGTTTTCCAGAGCCTATTTAGAGGAGACGATTGAAAAAGCCGTTTCGGTCAAAAAGGGGACTATAAGCGGGCCCCACCTGTCGTTGCCCAATTTCTGTCAAGAAACCCTGCTGTCTCTAATAAAAATACGATTTGGTTCGTGTTTAAACGCGCGCATGCAACACAACCGGAATTGCATTCACTTTTTGACCAAAACATTAATACCCACCAACTCGGCGCAACCCAACGTGCGTATCAAACTCACGTTCGACAAAGACAACATTCCGCTAGCGCAACAAGGAACGTATCGCACCATCAGCGGCGGCGTGGCGACCACGCGCTACGAACAAGTGCTGACCTTAAACACCTACACACTGACGATCGTCATACCCGCCGTCGAAATCTTCTTGGCCGTGGAAAAAAACGAACTGCAGAAAGAATTCGACGATCTGATAAACAAGTTCGATCAGAGCTGGGAGGCGACTTACGCCATGATACACTATAACTACGTGGGCCAGCAACCAACGTTGGCCGAACTGATATACAGCAAAGACGGACCGCACAGGGCGTCCATGGAGCAACTGTCCAAAGAGGGCGCCTTTATCAGCATGTTGCAGCTGGACAACTTACTGTCCGGCGCCATAAACAGGAACCCGAATCATTTCGTCACGTTAGCAGCGCACGCTGTCGCCAACGTCAACAAAGAGAGCAAGCGGTTCGTGCTGGTGGTGCCGTACGCCGTGATGCAAGAAGGCAAAACGGCGCACAAGGTGACTCTGCCTAACCCTATGAAGATTTTCAAGTACGATATAAGCGGACGAGACGTGGACGAAAGAAAGATAGACGTGATGTGGAGCCAGGAGTTACTCTCGACCATCACGGACGTCGGGTTGAGCGAAAGCGTTCCGACCGGGTCTGAAGATCGAGACGGGTCTAACATACTGTCGGCCGTACTATCGCAGACGCTAGAGCTGCCGGCCATAACGTACGGGGACACCACCATACCCATAATCGTACTAGACGACACGCCGCTAAACAGCCTCCTCACCGTCGACAATTCATTTTCCAGCGCTTTGGAAAGCGTCATACAGAAAATGTGTTTTTATACGTGCGGGGCCGTGCCGCCTTCTTACAAAGGGTTGTCCGCCAACAACGTATTCAACGGTATCGGAGAAATTACCGCTTCCATGATAGCGTGCCGCAACCCGGGCGTAACGAACATTCTCAACACTGACGAAGGTAATTGCATATCGCAAGTTACGTTAGAACAGCTGCACAGATACGGAAACACGGCAGAGATGTTCGATTACGATAAAATGACTCAACGGTTACTGGATACGTTCGGCGCCGACGCGGTAGAGATGTTATGGAACAGGCGGCAAAACGACGTAACGCCTCTCCAAATGTTTAAAATGGCAACTATGTCAAAAATGGCGGAAATCGGATGTCTTTTGGAATTTAGTCCGCGAGGAATGCCGGTACTGATGGGCCAAGACGTGATAATGGCCCCGCGCGCGGCCATGTGGAACTCTAGTGTAATTAACTGCAAAGAGGCAGAAACGATCGGCGTGCTCAGTAGTCTATATTCCTACATAGGGCAACCCCCGGACGAGACTTTCTTTACCATGCTAGTGCGGGGGTTGGAGGTCGCCACCCCGTCGCTCGTGGCCATCGCTTTTCTGTTAAAACAGATACCCCCGCAGGAGGTCAATCAATTCGTCGCCGCGCACCGGCCCGTAGCCGAACAAATTGTCGCCGACGTCTTGAATTACAATGGGGTTTGTATTTTAACGGCCGATCCTTATTGCCAGTTGATAATCAGTCTGATGTTGCGATCGCCTCTTGCGTTGGACCCGGAAGCGTTGCGGAAACAAAAAATAATCGAAATCATGCTGACGGAAGGGCAGCGGTACGTTATAGATACGATGAACAAAATGGACACGTCTTTCGTATACGACGATCTGCAGGCAACGGATACGTATGTTTTTAATTTAGTGCCGGTGAATTTTATGCAAGATTTGACCACCGACCAATTAAAATTCTGTAAATACGTCTCGCTGTGCATTACATCGGTGGTAGCAGACGGGGTTTTTTGTTTGAACACGACTGCGGTTAATTTCGCGGTCAACAACGATATACTAGCGGGTCTCCAGTACAACGATATTTTCCACGTCCAAAACGAAATTCAGATAGTCATAGACGGGCACACGTTTGCTGACAGGTGGTTTGGATTTGTTTTACTTATGACGCGAGGCGTGACCGGAACAGACGCCGCGTCGATCACGGAGGCCTACGCCAGGTTTGCGGGCAGGACTACGATAGACCCTCAAGATCATCGTATCGTATGTTGCACACCCTTCAGCCAGTTTACTTTAAATTACGCTAACGACTGTAAAACACGCGGCGTAGATGTAAACAACGCCTTGGTGAGTAGCACGTGGTTGGCGCGAAGAGAGGTGACCAGATGTACCTTTTCTAAACCGTATGCGATTTTTCTGCTGTGTTTGCATTACTGTGTGCGCATAAACTACAACACGATAGTAAACTGTTTCGATAAAATCTATTACTCTGGGTGGTCTTACATGTGTAACAGATACATGACGGCCAAAGGTTACGGCATTGCCGCCATGCCTGTGCAAGAGCACCTGTTTGTATTTGGGAACCGAGTTTCGTTTCCCAGGTATACTTCCGCGACTTCGATGAAAACAAATCTGTGCACGCAGATGGGCATCATGCCCGGCCGGATAGGAGTCAACGGCTGCGTGTTGCCCAACGTGATGTACACGAACTTCAACGGCGGGGGGTGTGTTTTCGTAAACGAACAAACCATCAGCGAAGGAAAGGGACGTTTGAAAAACACCGTCAAAAACGCCACCATCATAACCGACTGGTATAACGGGTTGGTCCCCGAATCGTTCACGAAAGCGTCGTCGGGACTCAAAAACATGTTTCCCGTAAACGGTAGATACAAGGTACTGAGCAACAAGCTCGGGAAAGGTTACTTGGAAAAAGACGAATACATGCAACTCTACGTGATATGCCCCACGTTGATATCGACAGCTAACGAGTCGGTGCAACGACTGGGCAAACTGGCTAACATATCTAGGTCCGTCACGGAAGTAAACCCCTTGGTTACGTATATTCAAATGATATCGTGTCCCAGCGTAGAGGGCGTTCTGCCCAGGTCGTACAGCGGAGAAATGACCAGACAGGACATCTTGCAGAGATGCGTTCACAACCAAAGCACGACCGCTACCGAAATGGCAACGTCTCTGAGCGGCGTAACCAATGTTGTGTGGGCGGACAATTACGTGATCGGACAAGGCGGCGACGTATTTCTGCGACGGCCCGCGGAAAAAGATACTATTTTTGAATTCAACACCAGAGTGTACGGTGAAGGAATGACTGCGCCCATGTTCTATAACCTCCCCGACAATTACAATTACGGAGATAGGTTGAGACAATATACGGGCATGACCATAGACGCCAAAACCGTTTCAAAGACACCCATGAACGTTTTTGATTCTCACAGGAGTGCACAATGATAAGTCTGTCTTTGCTGTCGGGGCTGGCGCGCACGCTGGCGTCGTGTTTTGAACACCCCGACGTTCCGCTGCTAGAAACGGTGATAAACGAAGACGCCGCGCTGACAGAAATCAATAAAAAATACATGAAAGCCATGAACGATCTGCGGCATATAACGCACAGCACTACGGCAATCGAGCTGACCAACAGATACGCCGTTTACACCGAGAAGGTGTCTGAGCTCTACGACGTGGAAGTAGATCTCAAAGCCATGGTCGATCTGTTAAAGGCGTATCCCAAAGAAGAACAATCTAGCCCGAAATATAACAGCATCTTAAACGAAGCCGCACTCGTCGTCGTTAAGCGGGACAAAGCAAAAAAGATCGTGGACAGCCAACTCTCGCACATAGAACACCTGACGACCGTGCAGCAGCAACTGTACGAAATGCGAGAAATGTTATATACTAGAAGCTGTTTGCTGGATGCTCAAGGTATAAACATATCGCACGAGCAGATAAACGCTACGTACGACGATTTTTTTAACAACCACGCCCTTTATATATCCAGCGTCGCGAAAATCAAAGACCAGATGAAAATCGAGTGTGTCGCCAACACGTTACAATTGGACAAAAACATCGGCGGAGCAGTGGCAGACGTGCCCGCTCTATCGAAAGTCAGACAGATGATATCAGACACGGTGGGCTGCAGCCGCACCAAGTCGACGGAAGACGACGTGTTTATAAACCAAACTACGGGTCGTCGCGCGCACGAAAGGATTGCAGGCGCAATTTAAAAAAACGATGGACGAAGACACAGCCGAAAACGAACGCGCAAAGCTGTACGGCGTAAACATCCCCTGTCAACAGAAACAGACAAAACAGGATTGGTATACGTATCACAGGGAAATCTTCGATCTCGTCAAGATAGCCACGGTGCCCCATTTTGCGGACCTCGTACGAACCGGCCCATGTATAGTCAGAGAACGATCGGGCCAATTAGAAATAGCATCCGACAACGGAACGCTGTACGCGTCGCTAGACACCTTTCCGCAACTCAAAGAAGTCATGGGTACGAAAAACATATACGTAGATAGAGACGCGAACGTCTACACATTGCACAAAAAAAAGGATAAAAAATACGAGTACGAAGACTATGGGGATTTTACAGGCTGTCGCATCGCCAGAGGCTTCTACGTCGAAGACGATGTTGTTACGTACATGAGACCTGAACCGGTGGTAAGACACGTCAACGGAAAATTGAAAGCCACGTGCGACGTCGACGTGAATCAGATTATACTTCGTCCGGAAGGCATGGTCACCGGGCGAAACAAAACAAAAATTAGAATGAACACGTACGCGTCTAAGAACATGACTTGTAACATAATACAGCTTTCTCCCGCCAGGTTTCTTGATGTCACTTGTGTAAAATCTATGTGGGCTTTTATATGCGTCCCGCCGGACAATGTTTCTTCCAACTGCTATATAGACGTTCACGGCATCTTGCGAGCCTCTATGTCGATTAAAAAAAACGCGGTTATTTACGGCAGGCATGATTTCTATACTTACTTTCCAGACCTGATGTGGATGCCCCTGCCCTACGATTATTTAAAGGAGTATACAAACAGGGTTTTGACGTACAACGATTGTTTTGCAGAAATTATAGACGGTCCGTTTACCAGCCCGACCGCCGTTATGCTTTTCGGTACGGGCATGCCCGTGTTGTGTATCACAGGCACTCCCGGCTGTATATTTAACGACGTGTACGCCAACATAAGCAGTTGCAGCCAGATGAACGAAAAGGTAGACGAGACCGTAGACGTGATAAATTTGTGCGTACCCATCACCGAAACTGCAATTGTAAATGCCATACGATCGTTGCAGGCAACATGTACTCCCGTCCAGTCTATTGTAAAGTACACGGAGCCGACCAAAGACGCGGTCGACGCGTGTACTGCCGCGTTTACAACAAATGCGAGTATAACCGAAAACCTGTCAATAAAACTTAAAGAACTCGCAAAAAACATTTCAATTTCAAACGCCGTTACAGGGCATCGACAGAACCTACGTACAATAAGAGACGACATGAACATTTTACACGAGTTACAATATTTTTTCTCTTGCAGGCAGTGGGATCCAGTGTATTGCTGCTACCTGTACATGAACCTATTGACAGCCAAAAACGCGACAGACGAAAACGTGATAAGTAACGTTTTAGTACTCTTAAAATACATGTCTCACTCTAATGCCGATCAAGAAACAAAAAACGTAAGCAGACAGGTTTTGTGGTTGTTCGTACGCAGGTTTTTATTAGGCGATCACGTGTATACACAGTTTATCGTAGAAAGCGCAACTGTTTCTGACGTATACAGCTTGGTACAGAAGAAAGCTTCGTTTATGCAAGGCGTAACCAACATGATGTCGACTGTCGGTATTATAATGAACGATTACACGGTGGTACCTTTCGTCAAAAACGCGATCTTACCCGTTTTCAACATGAGTCATCGAAGATTTTTAAACGCGATAAAAGACCAGTTGATAGTAACGGCGCTGTCCATGTTGTCTATTGTAAATCATCCCTCCTGCGACGCGATATACGCGGCGTATGTTCATGACGACGACTACGACGACGTTTCTGTTTCCTGACCTTTTTTTTTTTTGTGTACGCTGACTCTCCTTTTGTGTAGGGTGAACTGTTCGTTTGCAAATTCGGCGTTGCCGCTACTTTCCGGGTCGACCTGTTTCGAAGACATGTCTGGCCTGGGTAACGAAGCTTTGGAAGCGTCCGGCGTACAGTAGATAAACGCCCCGAGCCGGCTGACCGTGAAGGACATGTTATACACGTTTATTTCTGTTGTTAAATAAATAGTTACAATTTGAAAACAATCTCTTCTGACTCGTCTTTTTCTATCATGTTTGCGGCGGGCAGCGAAGAGAGAGCGTCCGTGAAAAACGTGTATTTTTTGTCTTCCAAGATCTTTACGATTTTCTGCTGCTGAGCGCTGGTCATTTTAAAACTGCAAACGTCTGATGTTTTTATTACGTAGTTGCGCGCCATTAACATCAACGCGCTTACGATCATGTTGGTGTGATCCTCCGATATCACCTCTACGATGGTCATCGGTCCGCCGCCAGAGGTGCATTCTTTAATTGTCATGCAAGTGAATTCCATAAACACTTGGTACCGAGAAGTGTTCCACGGGCCGGTGGCAAACAAGCGTTCTTTAAAGGCAGTCATGGTGCCCGAAAAATATTCCAGGCGTGTCAAAAAACTACACGGCGCATTTATGAACTTGTTGGCATTTTCTATCAAGGTCGCGTATTTGAGGGGGACGTTAGTCGGTGCGGCGCTGTATTGCATACGCAAGTATCGTCTTTTACGCAGCGTCAGCGCGGTTTCGACCATGTGCTGCATGTGTACGTTTGCGATTACGTTAGCGACGTTTTCGTGTACGAGGGTTCGATCCACGCTGTCGGCGCACCACTCGAGGGTGTTCACGTATCCGGGAGGCGTGCCGATACGCGAAGCGTTTGTAAACATGGTTCCTTTGGTGTTTTTGGCTCCGATGGTGAGCGCAAACGCGTTGGTGAGCACGTTCTGATCTATCTTGAACCTGTTCATCGAGTTGAGAAAGGGGACGAACACGTTCGCCATGACTACCCTGAACGTACTATCGTCTTCCGACACCCCCGTCGTTTTGATGTTCGATTCCGGATGCGTGGTCGTGCACGGGATGATAAGCAGGGCGTGCGCGTAGTAATGTAAGATGTGTTTACGTACGTTCAGCATAAAGCACAGGATACTGCCAGGAGCGACGATGGGTAATGTTTTTACGGTGTACGTGGGGGAGATTTGAGACGAAGGGTCTTCCAGCGAGTCGAGGTTTGTCAAAACGCTGTACCTTTTTTGATAAATGTTCGTAGATTGCAACGGCACGTTGATATTGCCGTATTCTACGCACTCTGGCCCGTTAAACCTGCCCCACAGCCCTAACGTTCTATACGCATGAACGGGGGCCGCGTGTATTATCGGGCTAATCAGGTGATGTCGGCTGCCTGAGATCTTTAACAACGTTTCCCTCTCGTCTACGAAATGCGCCCTTTCGAATTTTACGTGAATAGACATGCCTCCGACCGGTTTGACGACCGGTACGGAACCGAAAGTTTTGTCTTCTTGCGTCGCGGCGTAGGTAATCAGCGGCTTCGTGATGTAGAACAACGATAGGTGTTGCGCGCTTTCGTGTGTGTACTTTTGATTGGTGTTCGCAAACCCTTGATCCATGTCAGGCGGACCGAAGGCGAGACTTATGTCGTTGTTTAGTCTTTTCCCCATAAAGTTGTGGAACGTATTTATGTCTACAGGCGACACGTCGGACAGGTCGGTGCTCGGTACTTGCAGCTGGTGCGTGGCATGCAATATGCACTGCATGACGGCTTTCGCGTGAGTGGTGTGCATGGCCAAGTAGACGTTTTTTTCATTTTTGTCCCAACGGCAGCTTTTTTTGGCTATGCACACCTGGGCCTGTATAAACATGGTACTGTGTACGTCCACGTTATCAAAAAGCGAAGACACGCCGGCGTTGGACGTCGGCATGGGACCAAGCGCCGTTTCTAGTTTGTAGGTGGTCGAATTATACGTGACGTTAAAGCCGGTGAACAGGTCCACTTGCAGGTAAGTAACTTTGGAGGCTTTTTTTTTTTTCGGTTCGGGTTGGCCGCCCACCGGGGCGGCGCATTGTAATTTGTCGCTTACTATGAACGTGTAATACAGCGGCATGAGTAGCTCGATGAAGCAATCGACGTTCATCGTGTCCGGCGGATGCCCTAATCGCACAAAGTAGGCTATGGTTTCCCAAGGGATGTTCGTGTATGCTTTCTGCACGCAGTCCAGCGCGCACACGCACAAATCGTGATAGCAGTCTGAAAAAAACGCAAACCGTTTGTCCTTGTGCGCCAACACGGCTTTGATTTTGTTAGTCAGTTCCTCTTCTTCATACTCTTCCGAGATTTGAGTCTCGGCATCAGTGTCGGGCACGTAATTTAAAATCACGTCGTGTTCGACGTCTATTTTGATGGCTTCGTTGGCTTTGGCCTGTTCCCACCAGCCGGGTATATCATTTAGAATTTTATAAAACTCTGCAATCGATTTTTCGCCCTCGTGCGCGACGGCCGCGGGAACGACGAAGCTGTGCGTGCTGGCTTTCAGTTTTTGGATGCATGCGGCCAGATCGTCCGGTACCGGTCTGGCACCCACGCTGGCCGATAAGATGTATCCCAGGTGTTCCATGTGTACGCCAAATATACGGGTCCCTTCGCGTACGCCGAATATTACTTTTGGGTTTATAATCACCGGCAGCAGCGGCGTAACATCATAATAATCGGGGAAACACTGATAGAAATCTGTCGTGCCCGGCAGAAACGATTCCATGGTTACAAAAGAATACCGCTTTCTTTTATACCGGGGCGCTTTTATATAGTCTTTCGAAGGCGACTATGGAAGACCAGGACGTGACACACTGTTTCGACGGGGAGCTAAATCGGTTGTACCTGACGTTCGTGGCGCAAAAGTTAAATCCGTTTATAGCCAGGGCAAACCATTCTAACATCACCAGCTGTCTGACCGGCGATAACGTAGCGCACGTGGTGCCGAACCACGGTCTTCTGAAACAGGTCGCCTTCTGGGGCGAAAGCGGTCCCTTTCATGTCAGCCCGTCCTGCGTAGCGGTCGTGTACAGGTTACTGATAATAAAACATTTTTATTTGTTTTTAGCGAGGTCCGGATTTTTGTCTATGTGTCGCGGGTTGCGTATTAAAAGCTACACGCAGATACAAGAATATCTAGAACAAGCCAGGGCGACCGGGTGCGTCACCGTGTCTTGTTGGAAGGAGCTACTGCCCGCGTCGTACGCGACGTCCGCTACGTACTTTTACCACAGGCAGTTGTTCCAGTACACTAAACGGTTCAACACGAAAGCGTCCGTCGCGTTACTCAACTCGTCAATACAAACGCTGATAGAACTGCTTACCCATTTTACTACAGAAGAACCGCTGCGGTTTATTCCGATAGCCGACCCCTCGTTCTCCGCTTTGTTTGACGCGCTTTTGTTCGTCATGCAGTCTTCCATACAGACCGGGCAAGGCAGGCGGACTAAGATACACAACCTAGACGCGACTCTGTGCAAAATGACGCTGTCCCCTGTAAGCCGAGTGAACGCGTTTCTGTGTCTGACGTACCACGCCCTCAACACGTACATAAACTGGGTGTTGTTTACCTCTCATCAGACGCTGACAAACGGCGAACATTGCGACATTGACAAAACCCCGTGGCCGGTGACGGGTTCGGATATAAGGTGTTGTCATTGTTTCAGAAACATAACCATGCGGTCGTCCGTATCGAATCCCAAGAATATAGAATCCGACTACTCACTGGACGATTTTTTTATCACCTCTTCTTGTTGCAGTGCATTAATGAGGGAAGTCCCCTTATATGCTGAAAACGGTACGCTGTTCGATACCTACACGTCTGCTAACTGCCATTACAGGCTGTGCGAATGTTGCGGACGCGTTTTACTGTCCGATACGAACGACGCGTTAAAGTGCACCAAAAACAGATAAAACCTGCCGATGATTCGCACGATCGTACTTTTGCTGGCGTCGTGGCTGTGTACGTCTGGGGCGGAAGTGGTAAGCGTGAGCGTGTGTCTGCAACAGAATGTACATTACGATAGTGTTCGCACGGTTGGTTCCGTCAAAACCGCGACCCTCACCAGTCCGGTGTCCGTGCTGCCTAATACAGACAACCCTACCGTTTGCACCGGCATACTGTTACCCGGCGTGTCCGTGACCGTTTTAGCTGAAGAGTCCAGGAAAACGTGCAACTTTACGGTCAATCAACGAAACATAACCAGCTGTACGTCTATATGCGCGCACATGGATATACAAGACGGGTTGGGGTTGAGTTCAACGTCCAGCTGCGCCGGTAACAACGAAGACAGCAAACTTTATCAAACGTTTTGGACGAACTACATCAACGATGTGTCCCCCCCCCCCGACGTTCTCACAAACATTTCTTCCACGCACGGGGTTTGCTTGCTGGAACTGATAGGGTTTAATTCTGTTAGCAATTCTATCTGCTTGGCGTTCGTTTCGAAAACCGCCCCCACGTGTTTTAAAGATTACTGTTTGTCGTACATGTACATGTCCAACAGCCAGTTCACGAACGCGCCCACGTCTGCGCAGTCGCAAAACGAAACCAACGCGGTGCCTTTTTATTTCATTGGTAACGCGTCGGGCGCCCCGCTGTACGGCAACAAGCAAAACAACACGGTGTTTTGCCTTTCGGTACAGTCCTATTTCAACGACGTTTTGATTTTGTCCGGCGGGGACGGCGTCGGTCACACGATGAAACTACCCATGCTAGCCGGTTTCGTGGCGACGTCCGCGTTTACGTGTACCAGCGGGCTAGTCGTTCCGACTAAATATTGCACGACTCCCGTCGCGTACGGATACAATCTGCTTTCTCTGACAAACACTACGGCGACGGCGTCCACATTGCTGTGGGATGTCACGGGAGAGTGCTTTTCGGTTCCGCGTCCTCTCGACCTGTGCGTGGCGACTACGGAAAACATTAACATTTCGGTGCCAGTCTACGTCAGCAACGCCGGTATCTCGTTGGATCAAGTACACGAAGACCAATTGTATTTCGCTGGGTTCGACGGATATTACACCATGATAAACAAAACGAAAACCATCGTAGAGGTTTTGCAACTCAACCACACCTGTATAGAGGTGGACATAGACGCGTTCCCGTCGTGCATATCTATAGCGTGCGGCGCCGACAACAACTGTAAGCGAAAATACAGCTATCTGTGCATGAACGACCTTTCGTTCCGCCGAGCGCTCAAAGGACAGGAGGTAGAATTCAAGGCTACGATCGCGTCGTACAACGACCTCCTGAACGAATTGCAGGTATACAAACCGGTGTTTGCCGACAACACCACCAGCAGAGCAAAACGACACGCGAGGTTGCCCGTCGCCGAGCACAAGGTCAGAACGAGGCGATTTATCCTAGCCTCGGTCGCCATGTACTACGGATACACCGCTTTCGCCGAAGTAAAAGTACTCAAAGAAAACCTGAAAGTTTTAAAAGACGCGGCAGACACCATCAACGACAAAACCAATTTGATAGAAAAGCGAATCACCGGGCTGAACAACGACATCATCACCATGGGCAAAACGCTGGAAAAAAACATCAAAGACGTCAACGGCAGGGTCGACTCGGTGGTAGCGGATATGAACGCGCGGTTCGATATCGTCTCCACGCAGATCACGTCTCTGGGTGAACGGGTGAGCATAAACGAGCGTGTCAACAACTACTATCAACAAATGCAAAGCGTGTCTGCGATCCTGATGTACAACACCGAACGGTTAAACAGAATGCTGACGACGCTGATGGGCTGTTTGGCCAGCATACGCCAAAAAACTTTGAACGCTTGCCCGGTTAACAACGAGTTTCTTTTAAAATTTCCGCATTATAAAACCGTCCAGTCCGTACTGGGAACGATATGGTCGGGACAGCAACTGTTCGTGATCTACAAAGTGCCCGTCGATTACACGCTAATCGCGCTGTATCACATAACAGTGAAACCGATCGTAATAAACAACGTCCCATACACGATCAACACTGACAGCGTGCGATTAGACCCGGACAACAATTTCAGAGAACTGATCATGTGCGACGCTGGTTTTTGTTCGGAACACGCGGCCAGTAATTTTTCAAAATGCCTGGAGGCCGTAAACAGCAAGAGATACGACGACATCAAAGCGCACTGCACCTTGGTGCCGTGCGTTCAGCGTGACTGTTCTGACAAGATGGTGATGGAGACCCTGCGGGGTACCCTCGTGTTATCCGGCTCTCCCGTCGCCAACCTACGGGTAGAAGAGCTGCCCGCGGAATATAGTTACGACGCCTCGTCCTTTTTATCCGCCATGGTACATAAGTTCCACCAGTTGAACTTGACGTCATTAGATGCCCATTTTGATGCGATGAACGAATCGCACCAAAACTTCTTGAAAAATTTTTCTCTCCTGGAAGAGAAATATGTCGACACGATCGAGAAATGGGTAGATTCTCCCGCACTAAACGACTTTTTTGACTCGCTGGGCAAACTAGGAGAATCTGCGGTCCGCATGTTCGGTAAAATCGCGGTCGCGTTGATCGAAGGATTGGGTAGCGTGCTGACCAAGCTGCTAGAAACCGGAGCCCTTGCGTTTTTAGCAATCGCCCAGCCTCTCTTCATAGGGATCAGTGTAGTAGTAGCGTTAATAGCCTGCTGCGTCGTAATACCGTGCGTGGTTTCGGCATGCAAGGGAAAGAACAACCAGCAGGCCTACCAGTCGCAACAAATGTACTACAGTCAGTTGCCGGTGAACGACCCAGACACGCGCGGAGACCTGGAATATGGAAATGGACAAAAAGAAACCCGCCCCGGGTACCTGCCGCAACAAGCGGCAAGGGCGCCCACCGAAAAAGTACCAGGAAAGTTCTTAGGGTCTGTGATATCGAAAGCAGCCAACTACACACCGATCGGAAAAGCGATAAACGTCGCAAACAAGACGCTAGGGAACCGGTTGTTCTAACGGACGCTACGGAAGAAGCGGAGATAGAGGCGTACAAGCTGGCGCAGAAGACCAAACTAACTAAATCCCTGTTCCGCATCCAACTTAAAAAACTAGGCCTGGAGAACGCCACCGATTCGGCCATGTGGGTTGCAAAATGCATAACCGAAAAATGTACCTTTGAGGACAAGAAGGGGTGCTGGTTCTGTCAAAGGCATTTGGTCGTGCACAACTGTTCTTACGACATCGACATATGCAAGTCCGCGAACTACATCGCCACCGGGCTGCCATTTACCAAATGCTACTTCGAGGGGTTTTGGATAAATCGGCAGGACGAAATAGTCGGAGCGCACAACACCGGCCATTTGACCAAGACCAACAACGTGGTGGTGGGACGGTATTTAAACGGTTCGCGACGAATGGTCGAAGCGATACTGTACGACGCGATGGCAAACATAACGCCAGAGTGGGCGACGGGGTACAGGTCTACGGTCCAGCAGATAAGAACTAACGAAAAGCAACACACCATTAAAACCATCGCATACAAACTGATCGACCTGCTGGTGAGTTTCGTCAATTTGATAACGGACGACACGTTTGTCGAAAAGGTCAATAAGTACCAGCTCAGCAAGAACATCGTGGGCCCCACGGGCCCCGCCATCAAAGGATCCGGGCTGAACAAACTGAAAGTGAAATACTGGCACGTGCACACGACCGCGCTGTCCACCGAATACGCGCGAGAGTTTGCGTCCGTGTTCATGGCCTACGTCTTGGAGGTGTTGTACACCGACAAACTGCCGTGGCTTTATCACAGCGACATGATCGTGCAAATGGAAGACGAAACGGTGGAGCAGAGGAACTCGTTCCGAGACATGTCGCTGATGTTACTTCTGTGCGTTTACAAGTACATACCGTCAAAATACAGACATTTCGACCCGACGCTTTTAAACAGCATGCTATTGAAAGACGACGCCAAATCCCAACCCAAACTTTTCACGTGTACCAACAGCATAATATTAACGATTTTATCGGGACAGAGAACGATAAAACCGTTAACCTCTTACGTGCACATCAACGAATGCATGAACAAATTGAAATATTACAACTTCGAGTTGGAAAATGTGTAAAAGTACAACTTTTATTTCCGAAGGAGCTGTATCCAAAGGTCGTCCAGCGAATGGCATATCTGCGACAGCATCAGCAAGATCGCCGCAACAGGAGGAGTGACGTAGATGTAAACCCCGTTGGCGTAGATGTCTTTGAGGGTCTGTCGGTGACCGTCCGCGTCTCGCTTTCTTTTACCGGCAGACGCCTGTTGCAGCAGCAGATATAAAGTGTACACGTCGTCAGCGCCGGCTTTGGTTTTTCTCCAAACGTAGTACGGGTTATACTTTGCGTACAGGGCGACCGTCAAAGAACTCCCGGTTATTATGCATACCAAGCCGTCCGGTATGGAATGCTGGACCCTCTTCACCGTACACTCGTCGCATATGAAATCAAACAGCACGGCGTCGTAGCTGTTGTATTTCGCGCGTAGCACGTTGCCGACGTACGACTTGATCGCCGCCGCGTCTTTTGAAAACTGATCTTCCATTTTACTATAATCGATCAACTGCAGCTGCCCTAAGGATTCCAAAACCATAGCGTTGTAGATGGAAGCGGCGCACGACAGCGACATCGTGGTCAGCAGCGCCCTGTGCGTTTTCGATTACGATCGATTGGCCAGCTATTTCGTTTCTTGCTTCACTCGTAAAAACGAAGACTTCTGGGACAAATGCGGCTGGTACCACCAGTTGATCTGCTCCGCGGGGATATGGGTTCCACACGAAAACTATTTTGTTCCTTACGACGTAGAACAGCACTCTACGTTTGTGAAACCAATTAATGTAAACAATATGACTTTCTTTCCCGAAAAACAAAAAACTACGATCGTATCAGTCGTAACAGCGGACAGGCACGAGTGGACGTGCGCTCTGACGCGCGTCCTGTGGTACGCGAACGTGACGGAACTTTCCGCTTTTTCTGCCTTGCTACGAACCGGAACGTTGATCAGGGAACCGCTTTGGTGGCGTTTCGAACGGGAACTGTTTATAAACATCTCCAGGCCCCTGCCGCAAATCGTTTGGCGAAAACTGTCCTCTTCCTCGTACTATGTACAGGTCATCTTGGGTTATTTTTGGACCAATATGTCTATTTTATACGTAGGTAATTATGAGTGGTTGGTCGCGCATTTAAAATGTTTTTTAAACCAACCGTTGTATTTAAACAAATCGGAGGGAGAACTGTTAGATTCGAGTTCTTACAAAGAAGAAGACAATTTTTACGAAAACGTGTACCACTACATGCCTAGCACAAATATAGCATTAAAGCGAATACCGGTCAAATGTAAGATGGTGTCCGTCACTGTCGACGGCTTTACGTACAATGAAACCAGAGAGTCGCGAATATGTTGGTTGTCCATAATACACTACATATATCACAAACATCCTCATTACCCTAAATGTTTAGGTTGGACCACCGACGTCATGCACACCATAGCGCACTGCGAGTAAAATTATATATTAGTATCCTCCGTCCCCGGGAGAACAGGTAAATCATGAACGTGATGTTGATCGCGGTTTGGTTGTTGTCGCTCGGCCACGGAGTGGCCAACGAATACGGCGGCAGCACAAGTTTTGCAACCGACGACGAAGACGCCGCGACCGAGCACATTACGTACGGCTCGCCTTCAACCACCCCGGCGGCCGTTGACTTCAACGCTTTGGAAAAAAACACGCAAGAGACCGCGCACGGACGGACGCTCGGTACCAACTCGACTTTTTTCCAGCACGTAATATTAGACAGCGTATCCGAGAACCGTCCCGGCTTTCAAAAGCAACCGTATAGCAAAAGCGCCGTCGTCAACTACTTGCCGTCTTTGATGTCTATTCTTATTTCGTGTCTGCTCTTGCTCATACTGATCATGTGCATCGCTTTTGTGATCAAAGCCATCATCCCTAGGAGATTTGCGGTATGACGAACCTTCCGCGTACCTCTTAGGTTTCTGAAAATGTTTAACATATAATTACTTACACTGTATTAACTGTGATAAAAAGGTACCATTAAAAATGTTTTCGTTTGTATATTGCCTGTGTTTTGTTTCTTTCACGCGCACGTCTGAATTGGTAGGCGAGCCTAGCATAGATTGGGTAGCGCCCGTGTACGTGGACGCAACCAATATGATGGACGCGCATTGTTACATGCGAGTAGACACGACGGGGTTACCCCGCGGCAACTACATCCCTAGAGAACACGCCAGATGCACCGCGTCCGACTATGCCGTCAAACCGCCCTACTATTTAGACAGCCACCAGTGTATCTCGCAATATTCTAACCTCGTACGAGACAGTTATCCGGAGTGCAACACGAGCAGGCCTTATTACACCTACATGTCATACGCCGACCAAGCGACCCTGTACAACGGCACCGTGAACGGACACAGATGGAATGTCGACGTCTACAGCGTGGTTCTGGCGGCGTCGATACTTTTGCACATACAATTCCAACATAACAGCGGGAGGCCAAATTATATATTAAACGGCACGTTGAGTGGCGGTAGGATCCAAAATGTTTTTGTAGACCGGTACGGTGCGACGTACGCCTGCCCGGCCGGCACACAAGTGTTACAAGCGAGCCAAGACGTAGACCACAAGGTTAGATATTTACTCACCGACGCGTTGCAAACGACAGTTTGCGTGCAGTTCAATAGCAGCATCCCCCCTGTGCGGCTGTATACGTTTTACAACACGTATCTGACAAAAACAAACCTGACGGTGTACAACACAAACTACACCACGGTCATAATGACGTGCGACGACTACGTGTCCGCCGTTTTAAACGATACCGTGCGCGGAAACTATATGCTGCAGACCACCGCCTATGCGCCGGATCTCCCCTACTGTCGCCCCCTAAACCACCCAGCGAAGTGGGCCGCGTCCCCTCTGACAGATTTCTACTACTACGTTAACACCGAAGTGACCGTATACAAAAAGCCGGGAGACTACATAGGGCTGTCGGTTACTCATTTCAAAGCCAGCATAGAAAAAGACAGCCACGTTATCTATTACTGTCCTGCGGCTACGCCTCTGCAATGGTCGGACGACAAGTCGCATCCGTTCGTCGAGTACGCGATCATCTCCTCTCCAAACACGTGCAGTCTGTGTGAATTAAACCCGAGGTGTTACGTATCGCCGACCCCCAACGTCCTTATAGAATATAAAGTATCCACGCACGTAGGCGAGTTTCAAATCGCAAGCGGCGGGAGACTGACCGGGCTGTCGATAACCCCCTTTCTGGTATACTGGTCTTCCTTCGAATTGGCTCTGTACTACTGCCCGTTCAACACTCAACTTTTTTGGCGAAGAGCCGCCCAATACCCGTTAATAATACACGCCACCGTACACGGAGACAACAACTGCGTTCGGTGTTTTACGCAAGAGTATTGCGTGTTTAAACTGAATCCCTCGCCCACGCCCGCGTCGGTCGCTGTCCTAAGTACGGCCGTCCTTTTCGACACAACGGCGAACGTATCGACGCCGCCGCCGTCGACAAACGGGACCCCGGTTTTTGTTTTCACACTGACCACGGGAATAACTGCGGCGTATTCGTTCGAGCCTGACACGCCCACGGATACGTCCGCAGAAATCGAGGATGCGAGTATAGCCACGGGCGCGGCGTATACGTCTACCGGACGCGGCGATTCAAACGCCACGACGAGGACGGTGACGCCGCTGACTCTCTACACGACCGTGTCGACCGGTGCGAGCACCGTCCCTTGCGACGGCCTGTTGCTATCGAGCTTAACATGTCTGCTTTTCTTAATGGATATTTTACCCAAAAAGGGAAAGGATACAAACTGGCGACCCAACACGTCAACACCGTGTACAACAAACAGCAAACGGTAATTCAATGCTGCGAACATCGAATAAAATACAAAGACCTGCAGAGTTGCACGCCCAAGTCATCAAATTCAGCCGGGAGGTTCGTGCGCGATAAAAAAAAAATCGTATCCGTTTTCGGCCACAAGAGCACGAGAATCGAGTTTACAACCAAGCAACAAAGATCGTCCAACTACACTACGAACTGCAGACCGCTCTTTCACAACGCTCACAGCACGTTTTTTGATTTGATATGTTTCGCCAACGGGGAGCGCGTCGTTCAAAAACACCCCTTCGTACTGAACAACGTAAATTACACGAACTGCATATACGGAATACTCAACCCGTTTTCTTTCATAGGCTGCTTGGACAACCAGTTGAAATTTAACGTGTCCTTCAGTTTCAAAAGCGTAAACTTCGCACCGAAAGACTTGTCGGACAGAAAAGACAAACATCAGCTTTTCGATTCCAGGTTTATAAATTCCCAAAACGTAAACCCGGACGATCTACACAGTCTCCTGTCCTATTCCGACGACATAGTGCACACGATGGAAATCGACACGATGTTGAACCGACTGTGCTGCGTTGTCTTCGAACAGTTCAGCGGGTTTTTGAACACCGCGAACAAACAGCTACTGTTGATATTAAACGAAGAGTGGTACTACGCCGTCCGACAAGACTACGACCAGTGGGACGCTTACGTGGGGTTCGTGTGGCCGAAGTTTACGGCGCTGTGCAATACCATGACATCTAGTTTTTGCAAACAAGCAAGCCAACAAAAAAACAAAAACGTAGAGTTCGTGCACACCATACCGTACTATATTATGTGCAAGGACGCGCCGGTTGACGCGATCGATTCGGCATTTTGTTTGGTCCGCAGCTATCTGGCGCGAATCAACGCGTTGCGTTACCACAAAGCGGCATGCGAATTATACTATACGATGCATTTTTCGATCGCCGTAACAGAGAACAAAAAGTGGAAAGAACGTACGGCGGGAGAAACCGTTACGTATACTTATAATGAATCCGTCATGCTTACAATTAAGCCGGACGCCTCTACTTTATCTACGTTTACGTCGGCCATCAAGTCCAAAATAGACGCGTACTGTCGGTCCGTTCTGCTGGGACTGTAATGGACGAAGAGCTGAACCAACTGGTAGAGCGCCTGTACCCCGACGCGAATACAAACAGCAAGCGCAACCAAAAAATAAAAGAACTGCTCTCCGAAGAAGACAAGCTAAAGAAACAAATAACGGAATGCTTAACTAACATAACCGTCAGAGAACGGTTGATACATAGTTTAGAAGAAGGGACGGTCGACGAAAGCGCGTCGCCCGCCACTATACATTCCGTAGACTTAAAAGCAGACTGGCGCTGGTATAAAACCGCAGACAACGGCGATGCGTATTTGATATACAACAACGAGAAATCCGCCTACGCCGCTTGCGGCAGGGAGGTTATATTAAACGCAAATGGTACGCTGCCTCGCTCATTTTCAGTTGTCGCCCGCAACAACACGAGCGCCTGTGTCAGGACGTTGTTGCGCGCTGCGGGGCTAACCGCCAACGTCTACCCAGACCGTACCAGTTTCGCGCAAAGCATCGATACCTGCGTAGCCATATTACAAAAAGTCTGCAGAGAAATATAATGGCGCGAGAACACCAGCCTACCCCGCCGCTGGTTGCAGCAGCACAATTCGTACAACAACAACACACGCCTTTTACTTTTTTTATTGAATGCATAGAAAAACAATCGCCATGTACGAGAGATGATGTGTGCGAGGCGTGCAAGGACGCCGAGTTCATGTTTCCCTCCGTCGGACTGGAGGCGATAAACACACGCGAACCCGTTACAGTGCAAAACGCAGTGAGAGAAGCTCACCTACTGCTAGAAATGGGGTGTCAGATAGACAGGACGATAGATGTTACATTTTTCAGACAGTGCGGAATGGCTATTAAAACATACATGCTCATTACGGACAGAGTTTATACATTTTCGACGTTTTACAAGGCGATCCACGCAAAGATGTTGCGGCTTTGGTTGTACACGCCTCCTATCCTGTTTCAGGTAAAGCACGACAAAGTGGGCTGGATATGCCTCAACGTGAACAGTCTTTCGCACCCGTTTACTCATCCTTTCAATTTGTGTTCGGACATCGTCACGCAAGTAATAACATGGACGCGGTCGTTCAATTTCTTTTTAAAACCGTCTTTGTACAGCTGTACCAACTTGTACGAAGAAGCTGCCTTTTTTTTGGATCAGCTGTCCTCGTTTACTGTTCCAATCGAACACCTGTTAATTTTGACCGAAACGACAAAGAAGGGGCACGGGTGTATAATATCGAAAAGAGCGTCTAAGGAACCGCACATGTGTTTGGTGCAAAAAGCAAACAATGACTACGTATTGGATAGAGACAACGAACTTTTGTTGATCGCCTACTGGACGGCGCCGGTGATGGTCGACGTGGAAGAATGGACGGTTCACACGCGCAACAAATGTTTTTGTAACATCAACGAGCTGGCGTACTACCTGGGGCGCCGCCTGTTTCGTCACATCGTTTTATATTAACTCCATTTCAACCGGTTCTAGGTACTGTCTGATGACGTCGCAAAAAGTTTTATACAAGATGGCGGAGTGCAGCTTGTGTTTCGGCGGGATCCCGTTCTGACACAAGGCCTTTAACTTCTCTACATCTACGGGATTGGTTTGTAAAACCAAGATAATGTCTTTCCACCGACACATCAACAAATTGTCGTTTTCGGCTTCGGCGCGTTCTTTGTTCAAGAGGTATCTTTCGGCCGCGTCCAGCTGCAGTCCTTGACCCAGACACGAGTTTACGTCGATGAGTTTAAACGGATGTTTCCCTATTTTGTTAGGGTTGAACTTTTGTATGGGCGGAGTGTCCACGTAGCTTTTATTTTCTATATCCGCTCGAACGGCGGACTGAGAAAATATGTTAAGAGGATATACGTGCAAATGCCGACAGAACGCGGAAAACGATAACCTGTAAGCGGTAATTTTAGTACCGGTCGCATCTCTGACTATTAAATGCGTCACAAAACATTTGGCGAACGTACGGATGAAAAGAGGTCCAGCATCGTGTTTTATTAAACGCATCAACACCGCTTTGTGTTTTGCAACTTTTTTATACCGGTGCATGGCCTTTTCAACCTCGTCTTTGAGCTCGGCGTATCGAAGCAAGCAGGACTGCAATATTTGATTTCTGCTTTCCACGCATGTGCTGAAAACCGCCTCGTACGGTTTCCCGTCGACGGAATCGGCTACCAGCTCGGTACTAAGACCTCGTAGGTTTCGTTCGTTGTATTCCAGAGAATCGCACAGGATCTCCGCGCTGTTGCTATACTGCATGATGGCGATTCAGAGCTACGGCAATTTCGCTGCGTTTAAGGACATGAAAACCCTGGTGGAAAGCAACAACAGGATCGAGATAGACGGCGATGACGTAGACGCGGCTATCTTGTCTATAAAGGAGTCCAGACCTTTAATAGACAAGTACCTTGTCGGCGCAAAATTGGAATGCGTACAGGTTGCGAGGAACATCGGCATGCTGAACTCGTATCTAGGCGACAACGTCGCACACGAACCCCTCACGCAAGAAGTGAACCTGGAAGAGGTGTTAAATGGATTGGATATACTGGTGTGGGACAGAAAAGCAAACAAGAAATTTTACATAGAAGTAAACCACGGGCTAGACATTCAATATGCTTACAATATGGACGTACAAGCAATTGTTTTATCCGCTTTGAATGACACGTGCATGCAGAGATAAACACTACTCAAAACCACTGTAGAAATTAATAAAAATTGACGATTTTACCCCTGTGTGTATGTTTTATTTACATCGTCACAAAGTTATGTTTTTTACACACATGTACGGCGCTAAAGACTCGCAATTCTTTGCTCCAAAGTACCCGTTGCCGTACGAAGTTGTACATTGTTTTCTCTCTCCTTGGTTTTCTTTGGTTTTGTTGACCCATCGAGCTTTTTCGTTTCCTATCTGCCCGAGAAACATTACATCTTTGTTGTTTTCAATAAGCGCCAGTTTGTACTTTGTTCGCATGCAACCGTCGACCGCAGTGTTGTAATCGACCAAACGTCGGTGTACGGCGTAACACCTGTTGTTATGTAAAACGTCGGTATCGTTCAAGCAGTACGAACAGTTGTTTTCCGAAATTGCGGAGTCGGTCGCACAGATGAAATGCTTCGGCGTGTTGCACGGCCCGAAAAGGACTGCGCCAGTTACCAAAAAAGAACATTGATTAGTACGGTTTATACCGGAGGGAGAGGTGGTCCACGCCCCTGAAAAGGACATATCGGCAATAACCCCTCCCCATTTATTACAATCTGCCATTGCGTCGTCGAAGGACTTTTCGTCGGCGTCTATTTTAATGCACGTTTTGTGGTAAATGTTGATGTAGCCGGAATCGCACGAAAGGGCGACTGACAGTTGAAAAATATTGTACGTTTGCAGATACGAAACCCTGTACACGATCAAGCACAGGGCGCACACGATGGTCACGACGCTGACACCCAACACCAGCCGTTTCGCTCTCCGCTTGCACGTTTTCTTTTTATGTAACGAGTAAACAAGGGGGTGATATGTAAGTCGGTCTTCCTGTTTGTAAAGAACCGTCGTTTGTTCTTCGTCGTCAGACACCACGCTGCTCGAATTGTTCAGCAGTTTATCTTCGCTCATGTTTTTATTTTGTATCTACACGTTTGCGACGAACAGATACACGTTTCTTCTCTGCCGAGACCTGCGAAATAACCCTGATCCAGATCGTGCGACAGGTTGTAGTTTCTATATTCGTCCAGCAAATTGACTAAAGGGTGTATAAATCGTCGAAAGTAAACTCTACGGCCGGTTTTGTTATCGGGCGTGCACTCTTCTCTACAAATCCACACAAACAAATCCCTCTCGCACCGTCCGCTGCATTTTAATGAATTGGGCGCACACTTGTCAGCGTGCAATATATAAGTAGGAAACGTGGCCATCTGGTAGTACATAAAAATACAAAACGAACTGGCGAAAAACAAAAACAAAAGAATTCCAGCGATAAAAAGGACGACACAATCGGTGACATGTTTTTTTTTACACTGGGGGGAAATAACTGGGAAAACAGTTTCGCTGCGCGCGTGGTCGTTTTCGTGGGTTCCGTACACTATCGCTTCATTTACGTAAGACGTTTTCTCGTCTATGGCTATCTCGTCAAACTTCTTATACTCCTCCATTATACATATTCATCCCACATAGAATCTCAGTTAATAAACAAAATAAACGTTTGTGACAAGGTGTTAACGCGTTTTAATAAACACGGACACTAGTTTGTACAGTTATTGCAGTATGTAAACAAACACATGTACGGCGTTGGGTATAGTCTGACGTACGCTCGGATTACGTTGCGTTTAAACAGGCTCTTCTTGTGAGCACTGCATGTCGGCTTCGGTCGTCGGCTCGTCATTTGGTTTTTTCTTACTCTTTTCGACGCATTTGGTACCATCTCTATGTTCTTTCTGTACGCAGGATTCCTCGTGCTTGGTTATGTCAGAACAAGCACAAAGGACGCGGGCCGTGCCGTCGTGCATTTTATCAAATTCCATCCTTCCGCTTCCAACAGGACCGCTTTTGTGTGTAAATACTGGACATCGTTTGCCTTTATAGTGTTAAAACTCCGCCTACTCAGACATGTCAAACATTTCGTCGTATTCACCCCATATGCTGTTAGATACGTCGGAAGTCAATACGTTTACAGTCGCACGAGCGACGTCGCGTTGTGGCGTTGCGACTTCAACCTCCGCGCACTGATCGGTTCGGTTAAATCGAGCTAACGAGGCAAGGCCCACGGTTGTTTGTTTTTTACGCGGGTCTGCGCCTTGGTCGGTCCCAGCGCCCTCCCATTCTCCGTACCTCGAGCGTTGTTCGGGTCCCGTATTGGGTTGACCGTTAGTGGTTTCTATGATACCTACGTCTTTTACATTCAAAGCACAGACGGTTGGAAACTCTTGACTGTTTGAGATTTCTACGCCGTCTTCTGCGTGGCTTACGCAACAATTGTTCCTAGGCTTCTTGCTGGAAACCTCGACGGGTTTGGATTTTATGTAGACGTTCAAAGGCAGCGTTGTTTTTTTCTGTAACACCGGGCTGGATTTATTGAGTTGTGTGGATTGATCGTCGGAATCTGAGCTAGAGTCGTATGTTTTTATCCTTTTAAAGCGAACGGGGGCGTTGGATTCTAACGCGTTTTGTTTGGACATAGGAACTTGTAGTTGAAATAACGAGTTTCTTTTGGCGACAAAGGGCGGTACGTGTATATTTCGTATGTTAACCGACGCAAAATTGAAAAATTCGGTGATGGGCTTTTGCCATTGAGGTGCGGGTACGTTTTTAAAACGCTTAACCTTTACGATTTTGTTACGGTTCATCCCTCCTGTCTGTCGCCGGCGTCGTTTGCGTTTAGGTTTGACGACAGGTACGGTTCGTCCCGCTTTGTGGACAATACATTTCCTATAACTGTTGGACGATTTTGTGCGTACCATCATTTAAACATGGAGGCTTTAACCGCGAGGATGTTGCATCGAGCGACAGTCCCGTGGAATAAGGACTTGCACTACAATGCTGAAGAAGATAACGAATGGTTCACCGAAAAGACGAAAGACGCGGCCGATCTAATACGGATGTGGAACGATTTAAACGTCAAAGAAACGTTGTTTCACGTAGATACGTGCAACTATTATTTTAAAAACAGCATCGGGCCCAGAGCTTCCGTCTTGTTCCGAAAATACTATTACATGGAAGTAGGTCTACTGAGGGAGCACGAAGTGGAGGTCGTCATTCCTAAACTTAAATGTATATACCGCGACAATTACAACCTGGTCGACTTTTTACACAGCGCAAATAAAAGTTTCAAGGTGGCGTGTGACAAGCTCGATTACATCTACGGAAACATGGAACGCGCGCTGACCGAAATAATTAACGAAACGGGTTGTCCTTTGCTAAACTACAAGGAAACCGACCCGTTGTCTCGACTGTACAATTCTCCGGTTTGTAGGATGGAATACGCCGACAAGTTGACGCAAAAGCAGACTATCTCCCAGGCAGCAAAAATACAAAACATTACACGCAATTACTGTATCGCCGATGTAAAAGACGCGGTGGGACCAACCAAGGACGCGGCAGACACAACCGACACGACGACAGACTATTCCTGTTTTAGCGACAGTTACGAAAGTTCTCGCTTCCCCACCGACGACAGCGAAACCGACAGCAGCTTCAAAGTATCTGTCCAGCACCATTCGCACTCTCACGAGTTTTTCTTGATCTCTAGAACAGACGACGTATACGGTTGCGCGTTGACGGAAGAAGACAAGCACGTGATGGCCGTCGCTTACACGGATGCTTTTTGTACGATATTGCAGGGAAACGTGTGGGAAGACAAATGGCCCGAATACGAGATACAATCTAAACGCGCGTATCGGTTCGTATCTTACGTTTACGCGTTAGCCAACAGGCACCTCAAACTAATCAGAAGATACATAGTAAAATGTTACATCTGGCTGTGTGCGCAAGCCGAATCCGCTTACTGGGAAAAGTATTTTTCGCTGGTGTACGCCGATTTCGAGAATCTCAAAAATAAAACCCCCAGAGCGAACATCGACGTCGAGATGGAGCACGAAATGAAAAAGAAAAAAACCAACATATACCTTTCGCTTATTCAATACGTGTGCGAACAGTACGAAAGAATCGCAAACGTGTGGGTGTTACCACCGACCTGCAAAGACTTTGCGACGCTGGTAATGAGCGAAATGCCGTGGTCCCACGAAAAAGCACGCAACAAAATAGAAAGTATACAATATACGGTAACCGAAAAAGGCTTGCGGATAGCCAACGCGAAAAACTTAACAGAGACGAACCGAAAGCACGTGGCGCACATGCACACCGTGTTGTCCGCCATCCAGCAGAACTGCGTGGACAAAACCAGGCACATGCGCAGACTGAGCGTTCACAGATACGCGAACAACACCATCGAACCCGTCTACGTCAGAGAGTGGCAAGAGCTGATGGGAGAGGCGAACGACAACATTTTCGATACCCTTGTTGCGCACGACGTGGAAAAACATTCGGTGTTTTCTGAGGTGCCGGGCAAAGACGTAACAACGTTGAACGTTTCCAAGCGCGTTTTTAACAACCTCATCAGGCACTCGCTGGACCAACCGGTCTTGTCCCCGCCCTCGGAACCCGAAAACGACTACGAAGTATATACGTGCACAAAAAAATACGCGCCGAAAACAAAACTCTTCACTTATACCAGGAATCACGACCGGCACATTCCCAATCCTAACTTCCGGTTATCGCCTTCTGTGATGTTGTGTATCGAATCAAACAACCTGTGCGGTCAAATACTATCGCGCGTTTACCGAGATGCCGGACAGACGGCCATAGACAGGTGGAACGAAATCACGCAGGTCGCGGACGAATACAATTACACGTACTACGAAAAGAAACAGCTGGCGAAAATTCACATCCGCAATATATTAGATATGGAAAAAGACGGCCGGATCGTGGAGGGAGAGGCGATGAACCTGACGATGGACATCTGGAGAAAGGCTGTCTTGCACGCAACGACCCGTTCGATACCGCTGACGCGCCGACGCAGAGATGATATCCTCGTGATGAAAAACGTTCCCGTGGGAATTATACGAAGCTCGTTTAAAAACGTAACCCCCTATTACAGGTACACGGTCCCGAAATATATAAAAGCTTGGCGGCGCATGGTGGAGAGATTGGAGCGAGTACACACCTTGATTTCGGAGGTGATCTGGACGGCGCTCGTCTACCCTATAGTGGAAGCGCTGAAAAACGTAAAATACTGCAAATCCAAACTCCGGGCTAGATGTATATTGATCAACAGCATAAACTTTCTCAGAAAAAACATAGCAAAGTGTACGTCGAGGAACAACGCGTTGGTCACCGACAAATACACGGCAGACGAGGTCGGTTGCAGCGCGGACCTGTTTCTAAAACAACACGCACGTCTGCTTTTCAAAAAACAAAAAAGGATAACCGTCCACAGACACCCCAGCAGAAACAGAAAATGTTCTCACATGTGTCTCCCAGAGTTTGCCGCCACTGTCAACCGTCATCTAAACCAAGCCTTGAGCACGTCGGACGGGCCGGGTTGCGAAAAACTAACAAATGACATAACCGAGCATATTAATGCCTATGCCGACAAACAAAAGGAAGAAGCCGACGACCAATCCAGCGGCGATACTTCGCTGACGGACCCTTCTATGTCAACGGCTTTCTGTTCGGTGTGCAGTTTCTACAAAAGCCACAGCGTAAAAAGCGGACACGAAGCACGCATCAGGTACATCTACGAGAAAACATGAAGCACAAAGAGGCTTCCCGCGTGATGAGCAAAAGGCCCTTTAACTGGAGCGAAGACGTCACCGACTTCAATCGGTTCATGGAACAACAAATCGACCAGAGAAACAAATATAGGCGCGCTCACACAAAACATATAAACAAATATATACACGACGAAAGCCGCAGACAGTTCTCGTATTTGTTTGTAACGGACCTACCCAAAATGTCGGATCTGTTTAAAAAGTTTTACGCGATGGAATACTGCGTCCTGCCTTATTTCGAAACACGACCGAAGCCTGTCATGTGCATAGACGAAAACGCGATGCCTGAATTGAAAAGCTATGCCAGAAAATACAAAAAAGCGTGTCGGCGTCTGATGGAGTTCGAGCTGCACAAGCTAACACTCGCGCGCGACGAGTTGAAAGAGATAAACTTTTGCGTCGACGCTTTCAAGGTCACTAACCCATGGGCCATCGATTACTCTTCCCAACATTATAAATTAACCTTCTCGGAACTGTTGCATCAGCATCGGCAATTAGAGCGTGCAAAACACAGAACCTACCCCCGCGAAAGAGAAGAGAACCAACTAGTCGGCGACCAATCGGAGAACGATAACGAGTACAACGTCTTCATGCCCGCGATAGATCGTCGTTGTTTGGGAGAGACGGTGTCCGCTAATTATACCCACGGGCACTCGCGCGACTTTTACTCGGATTTGGATTCTGAGTATTCGCATCCGCTGACTTCGGTAGAAACTACAGAGATGGCGTCGGCATACTGTCAGGCGTTCGTCGCCATATGTAACGCGGACTTCGACGCTGCTCATTGGATGGGTATATCGTACAGTAGTCGTCGCGCTTTGCTGTTTGGGACGTATGTAAACGTTGCATTAAATAAATACAAAACTGTTTTACACAAGATCATGCACTGTACGTATCTGTGGTTGCACGCGCGCTACGAAGAACACCTGGCCGATAAACAGTTCGAAATAATAGAAGCTGCTATATGCGGAGAGGGCGCGGTAGAGTTATACAGGATGGAAGCGCAGTATGCAGAGATGGTGGAGGACAAAACGAAACACTTAAACGAGGTATGTTTGACCACCATGCTTCGGTTGTTGTCCGATACGGCGCGTCAGTGGTACGCCGACATTTCAAAATCTCATCTGGGACCTTTGATTTTAGAAAACATCTGCGATATTTATTATAGCAAACGCCCCGTAGATTACAGCGCGCAAAGCATCGACCAGCGATTATTTACCACCGAAGAGCCAGCAACAGGGCGCATACGCGTGATGCCGTTAAATCTTTTACATAACGTGGTGGAAGAAGACCCGGCCCCGATAATAGACAACGACGATGATTCCCGCGGGATACCGGAGTTTGACAGTAACTCGTTCTCGCCGTCGTATTTCCAGAAACTGCGCACGTACCAGCACTCTATGTTATTATACACCATCAGCCAACAGGGCGTACACGCTCTCGTCAACCTGACAAAAAAAGAAATTAGATATTTACGCAAGAGCGCAGAAGCGATAAACATAATATGTGCATATGTCACAGACTTGACGGCGTCGGACAGAACGCAAAAAATAGAATCGTGGTTAAAAACCCATAGTATGTGTTGCGAAGACGTAATGGAGAGGGACGCCGTTTTCCTTTTCGAAGACGCGCAAAAAAAACTGGCTACACACCTGTTAACCGTACAGCCGGCGAACCGACCCTATAGTCCGTGTCCCGTTTTTCAGATGAAATACAACCTGACAAATATCCTCGACGTTCACCTCGAGTCTGTAACACCGTACCAAAAGATGTTTCCGCACTTGCGCGGGTCCCTCGTTGGGCAACGTACAACCGCGAACACCGACGTTCCACTTTACCCAGACCAACGTAACCAGGACCCAACAGACGCGGAACCGACTGCCTTTTCAATTTTCACAGAAGACCCCCCTTATGAAATCAGCAGACGGGACAGCAACCTGACAGAGACGCAATTGGTAGCTTTACGCCTGGTCGATGATCACGACCACCTACAAAGGATTTTGAAACACACCATGTCTGACTGTACGGGGCTGTACCTGTTGTCCCTCATGAACTCGTACGTACCAGAAAAAAAAACCCACGCATACGCGCACCGCATGGGTACGATACACGCATTCTTTTTACAAAGTCTTGCTGTAGCTTTGCAGGAGAGGAGGACCTTTAACGTAATATCGACAAAAATAATAGCGATGTGGCGAAAAACCGTATTGTTCTACCGAGATTGTATGGATTTTAACCAAGAACAGGACGTGTTAATTCTTAGAGAGTTAGGTGTCTTGTTTTTGAGGGAAGGGTGCGATGACAAAATACCTAAATGTATGAAAAAATATCGCCATCACGTTGAGCGATTAGACGTTTTCAAAGAGCTGATTTCAAAGTCGGTTTGGGACGCCTTCGTAACTCCCATGATTAAAGCCTTAGACGGTTCTTTTTCCGAACACGGACTGTCTGTAGCCAGTATGAAAACGTGCATACAGACATTTTCAGACCACATCAAATATAATTTGCCGAAATGCGTGGCATCCCATTGGGACAGCTTGGGTCCTCCCACAAACAAAACGCTCATAATAAACATGTACGATACCGTGGCCGTGCGTGATACGACTTTCTCGTCCTTCTTAAAACGTAACCTCAACCTACTGCTTCCGGTACGTCACCACTCTGCGCGGCTAGTAGAGTTTACACTACCGAGGGGGTGGAACACGTTGGAAATAGACAACAAAATACGAGCGGCAGGTAGCAACCACACTAATAACAACCAAATCCGTTTGTTGACAGACCACGCCGTAGTGATGCACGACGATCAATACAACGTCGTCGTACCGAGGGAGCCGCGTATTCACACTGACGTGTCGCCAAATTCCATCGGTTCGACCGAGTACTGTTCACGGTGCAGTTGCTACAATTCGGAAGAATGCGCTACGTATAACGCGCGAGTGCCGTTTGATATGAACAAGGCTTTTGCGGCGGCACACCGGCACTAAAAAAAAAAAATATTTAAGGCCGTTTCTCGCCGATTGGTGTGAGTTACTTTATAGGCATACACAGAATGGACACCTACATAGCCGCCAGGGCAATCTATCGTAACTCTCCACACTGGACCAAAGACATTGACCGATGGCGCCACGCTTACAGAAGCGTCGAATCCAATTCAACCATGTATAAAGAAAAGCTGATCAGACAGTTTCTCGACTACGTTATGTCGGAAAAGAGAAGTGAACGCGACAGAGCGTTTTCAATGTTAAACTGTCTCCCTTCGATATCAGACGTACCTAAGCGATATTACATCATGGAGTTTTACAACATTACGTATTCTGCGCTGTCTCCGCTCGAGCCGGTAACGGGGACAGATTGTCCCAGACACAAACTGATGCGTTTGCTGAAAAAGTTGAGAGAGAAAAAGAGCGAGTTTTTACAATTCTGCAAAACCAACGTAAAGATACATTTGGAGCAAGTGACGTCGGCGCATAACATGCTAGAGCACTGCACGTTTGCCCCGGACGACTTCGAGCTCTGCAACCCGTTCGTTTTGCCATACCAGTCTCCCACGTGCGACCTGTCTCGCGTCGACACCATCTACCAAAAAGTTCGTATCAAGCAAGTGCAGAAAAAATATTACGACGACAACCGAGCCCCCCCCAACAAGACCGTTCCAGAGTTGGTCCAGCACGAAGAGGATTTAGAGCTAACAGACGTCGATGACATGTACTACGTCGCATGCGATACCGTAACAAATAAAAAAATGACGCTTTCCGTACCGCCCACTCATTTGCACAGTAACGAATTTTTCTACAAATTGGGGGGGTCGTTTAAAACGCCGCTGACGGAAGTAGAAATGAAAGAAATGACTGACTGTTACTGCAAGGCGTATTGCGCGCTAGCGCAGTTTGATATATTTAAAATAAAATGGGACAAATCAAAATACTCTACCAAGCGTACCGCTTTGTTTGCTACTTACATAAACACCTGTTTGAACGTGCAGAAGCTGTATTTGAGGAACGTGTTGGAAAAAACATACGCTTGGCTCAACTCTTGTTACGAAATCCCCAGAGCAAAAATTCATTTCGATACAGTGGAGATGCGACTGTTTGAATGCGGTAACTTCGAAGAACACGAGTTCCAGGTCGTGTCTGAAATAGAAACGAAACTCTGCAATCATTACAAGACAGTTCAGCTGCCCGAGGTAACCAACCTGTTGGTCACGAACATGCTACAGCTGACCGTCTACGTTTTACGCGATTTTAAACAAATGCGGTCTCACATGGGAGCTATGTTTCTACAAAACCTGAAATGCTTAGAAGGACGCCCGGAGCCATACAGACCCTTTCCTTACACTATAACGCAAATGGGCCTGCAAGCGGCCAACACCTTGAACGAAACCGAACTGCTGTATCTCAAAAGGCAGTCGATAGCTTTTCATCAGCTGCTTTTGTGTATAGAGCTAAAAATGCTCCCCGTGAGAGAAAGTCGTCTTTTAGAATGGCTGGACAAAAAACATTCTTCGTCCGAGTCTTTAGGATGGGAAACGGTTTTCTCGGCTTTCCACGACGAGATGTGCGGCGCGATAATAGACAGGAGAGGAGACGTAAACGAACGCGGTTGCCCGACGCAGGCCGTGATGTGTAATTTGCAGTTTACGACCCGAGACGTGGAGGCCATAGTGGGATCCAACGCCCCGTGTTATCAGAGTACGCAATGGACGGATATGTTTCCCAGCCTAGAAGGAAACAGATACGTGCGGAAGGGCGGAGCAGAACGCGTGATGTTAGCCGTTTGTAAACTACCGGTGGTTTTGAACGAAATAATAAACGATTACGTGGATTTTCATATTTCGCGAACGGTCTCGCTAGCCTTGAGGTCGATGGCAGGCATCACATGTGAGTTTTTAACGCAGCCGTTGGCACCCGGATACTCCTCTCCGCTGGAAATATTAAAAGTAATGGATTCGTGGGTAAGGCCTCACAAATACGACTTTGGTTTAAAAACCAGAATGGCAGTCTTACACTGTCAAACTCTGGCCTGTCTACACGCGTGCAGATTTGCAACGGACACGTCCGAGTTTGACACCATCATTGACAGGTGTCGTCAAATTATGATCTTTTTTCACACCGAAGTAAACGCCTATTACAACGACATAAACTGTCTGAAAAAACTTGCGTTTACTTACCTTACCAAGCACGTACACCCGGTCGAGGACGAAAAATACGTAACGAAGGTACCCTCGTTTATTAAAAGATACAGGAAAAGAATAGAACTTTTGCAAGTGTTTTCTCCGACCATTTCGAAACCACTGTGGACCACCTTGGTGACGCCGATGGTGACTTTGGCGTCCGTGGTGCGCGAAAAATCAGACATGCTCTTTCTGATACACGTATTCTCGGATCACCTGCGGTGCAATCTGTTGGACTGCGTGCAAGCGCGGGGCGATTGCAACGGGCCTTTCGTGAAAGCGAGCCATTTGTTCAGGTTGCCCGCCGAACAAAATTACGAAAACAGCTGGGGCGCAACAGAAACAGCGTTTTTGAAACGCAACGCGCATCTGTTTTTGCGAAAGGGCCATCACAGAAGCGTCATACCGCCCGACTACGCCGACGGGTTCGGCGGCTGGTGTACAGAACGGATTGACAACGCCATTGTAAGCGCGGCCGGTACTTTGCAGCAACCGGATTTGCGGTTATATGCGGATACCGGTTTTCGCATTCCGGATATCGACAACGGCGAGATGGACTTTGAAGACGCGCAAAGCAGGGTATCTGAACTGACGGAGGTGTGTTCGGTCTGCAGTTGTCAAGGGGATGACCAATGCACGGAGGCTTATGTGGCCCTCATGGGCTCTACAAACTTTAACATAGACACGTTTGACTCAAATGGATTTGACATTGAAATAGACCACGATCCGTTTATTCAATCATCTCAACTAAACTGATGCCGTCTTCTGGTTCGTTTACAGTCATGTCAACAAAACTAACACAGTCTTCTGCTTCCACGTTGCTGTTGTTACAGAAGGTTCTTTTTAAGACACATACGGCAAGCACAAAACAAAGGACACCAAAAAGCACACTGAGCACTACAGCCACGGTGGTAAAATATGACGCCTTTAGCTTGCACTCGCCGCAATAGTGGCTTTTGTAGACGCCGTCTGGCCCAGTTTTAACACCGCAGGTTACGTTAAATCGTCCAGGTGGTATAAACGTGTACAATGTCTGCTCCGACCCCTTAAAGGTGTTTTCCAACCACCAGCTATACCAAACTGGGTGCAGGTGGACGAAGCACCGGAAATGAACCAAGCATCCCTTTCCCGTTACTATACGGTCTGTTTCCGCCACGACGGGACTGACGTGATGCCGCGCGTCTCTTACCACGTACACGTAAGTCAACGCGCTGAAGGGCAGACTCACGTCCACGCGAATACAAAAATTTACAGTCAGTAAAGGTTTTTCCACTACCATGTACGTTTGGTTTACGTACGTAAAGGCTCTTTGAAGTTTGGTCCCGTTAAGTCCAACGCTGGCGTTGTTGTCTATTTTATAACATTTTCTGTCTATAACCCCGTACCATTGTATTTCTGTGTATTTTTCAACCAGTTCGGGTTTTAAGCGCATGTGCAGCTTTCCCTCTGCGTTGAAAAAAAACAACTCGACGTTTTTGCTTTTACAGAAATCCAACGGCTCTTCTCCAGACAGAGCGAAACAGGCGGCGAGAGCGGCATATATATGCAGATATTTTGCCATCCTTCTTTAGTGCAAATTAAAGACGCCCCGTCAGCCCTATAGAACAGGATAGCTACAGCACGTACCGTATAGGCAGACGGATATTTCGCTAAAGATGAACAGGACTGTTTTCGGCTTCGAATATATAGGTATGTGTACCGAGAAAACAAACTGGTCTAGAGACCCATCGAACTTAAACGTGTTTCACACGCTGTTTGACAAATGTGCAGACAAAACAACAAATGTTTACGCGTACAACGTGCCTTTCAGTAGACGGAACACTGTTATCAAGCCGCGAGAAGAGACATTAACAAACGAAGAACTGATAGACGCCGTAGTTATAAACATTTACAATTCTAAAATGCCAGAAACTTTTCCAGATCGCCTCACGTTTGCTTTTAACGTCATCTATTGCTCTGCGGTCACGGATGAAGAACGTGAAGCCAAAGAAAAGGTTTTCTTCTACAATGGCGATTTCGACGATTATCGGTGGGGCACCTATACCGATGAACAGATCCCTTCTCTCGCGTTGACATTCAACTACGACAAAAAGATGCACGCGTTGATGTACATAGATGCCCCGCCACGCGCCGTACCGGGGAACGGCGTAAACCACGCGACCGAGTTACTTGCGCTTTTAAGCCTCCTCGGCAAAGTAGACGGAAGAACGAACATATCTAATATATAATATTTGTTTCATTGCTCTCACGTGTATGTTAATAAACTACACTTTTTTTGATTTGCAAGTCTGGTGTGTTATTTTATATATTTAGCATGTGTTGCACGATTTGTTAGAAGTCTTCGTGTCGGTAAAGATGGCGGCTAAAGGCGCTAAATCAAAAGCGACTCCTCTTTCGCCCCCGCCGTCCCAACCTCTGCCTCCGTTAGAGGACTTGCAGGTATATTTTGTTTTCAAGTCGATAGCAGCGGCGGGAAGAGACCTGGGGAAGAGAGAATTTGAGCGCAACGACAAAAAATACAATGCGATGTTGCCGGGCGAAGCGGTGGCCGTGCGGTCACTGGAACACCGGCTAAAGTACGGGTACTATAAGACGGAAGTGACCGGACGTCCCGTTGCCGCTGTTTTGGGCAGTACATTTGCGGCTGGGACTGATATGTACTTTCATTTTTTTCAACGACACAGTCATCGCACTCCTTCTATAATGTATCAAGGACGCTACACGATGGGAACCTTTTACAACGTTACGACGGGGAAACTCATACCGACCGGGGACCCTGCCTTGCTACAACGACTGTTCAATTACCTCATCCAACAAAACGGCGTACGCGTGTTTCGCCAATACTGTCGTATACTCTCTTCGAAAAACGATCAAAAGATGTTAGACGTGTTACCGTACACCCCAGGCGTAAATATGGTCATTCGCGTAGATAGCGCCGGGCTTGAGCAAATAATCCCGATTTTACCGGGACAACCACCCGCCTCGGGGTCCCGGGCCCGCGGCACCAGTACTCGCGGAATCGTGCCCACAGATATATACTACACATCCGGGTCCGATTCTGACGAGGCCCCGACAAAACATCCACCGCCTAAAGCGCCTGCCGCCATCGACAAACGAAAAAAACACGAGAAGGAACCAGCTCCAAGCGACGACGGCGGATATTCTAACTTTCTGCAGGGAAAACAAACGGCGGAAGACGCGGCTAGAAAAAAGAAGAAAGAGAAACCGCCGCAAGATATGATACCGGCGTATCGCAGCTACGCCGAATCTAAAGCGAATCATAAAAAAGCCAGCGCTGGTCCTGGCACGTCTCCAGCCCGGTACAAAAGCTCGTCAGCCTCCGCCACGTCGGAGGACGAGACGGAGATGATGAAAAGACTCACGTTGGAAGCAAAGAAAGGACGTAAAAAAAAATAAAACCCAAACCAATGTAATTGAATGTATATACATGTTTATTATGCATATGTCTTCATACAAGATAAAAATAAAAGAAGTTAGAGCATTTGTCTTGCAGTCGTTTGTCTCTTAACATCTTAGACGAGAATGCAGTCGCCATTTTGTTTCCGTGTTTTAAGATTACCGCGTAGATGTACATTGTGTTCTGTTGAACTTCTGGCGGCACGCCGAACGTGGCACGAAACCTGCGGTTATTTAACAGATACACAGTGTTACGTTGGCCGCTGGTGTATATCAAGTCTCCGTAATAATCGCATTCTGTTTCTCCGGCAAACAGCGTGTTGACGGCGGGTAGGCTGTTCTCTGTTCTGTGTGTTAACTGACACAGTCTGATGCAAAAAAACCCACGTGGGTAATATACCTCGCGCGCCGTATCGATGGGAAGTTGATCGTACGCAGTCATCTTAGAAGAGGCGTCTGCCGCTGATAACGCGCCGGATGTTCCGTAGCGCCGCGTACACCAAGTGTATAGCAACGCCGCTGCCGAAGCGATGGATCAACCCTTCCAAGTAAACGATGCTGCAGATTATGTCGTGCTGGTATCCTGTTTCGCTCCTTATGTGAGCTTTCAAACCCTCAAACTGGTTGCTGGTCAACGACGCGACGGCGCTAAATGCGCGATTTACAGTAGGCGAAAAGTTGCTCCGAAAAGTATTTGAGACGACGAGAGAATCCCACTTGTTTGATACATAAAATCGTTCCAGGAGCTCTTTGACGTCGAGCAAGTGCACGCATCGCACCAAGTAGCAGTTCACATCGTCTACTTCGGTGTTGTACAATATTATTAATCGTCTCTGTTTGAACCAGTTCCGAACGACATTGACGTAATGGTCTTTGTCCGTAACAGAAAAGGTATCCGTTATGGCGCAGACGGCGTTGAACAGCCTGACTTCTGTTACGATGTCTTCGGACTCGATGTCGGGCGATTCGATGACGTGCTTTTCGCTTTTGTACACAATGTCGCAAAAATGGTCACAAGCCTGGCTGCCCATTTTTATAACAGTCTCTATCAGCATCTTCGATTGCCTTAGCCTGTCGTTTACAAAACATAAGTGCTTGCAGTATTTTTTACTGATGACGTGTAATCCATAAAGGCCGTAAGCGACGAAACACGGGTTAGACAGCAGCGAGATTATTCTGTCTTTGTTTTTGCGCAAATAATTGACGGGTCCGTCCTTCGCATACGCCGGCATCAACGGCGTATACTTCTCCATGTTTAAAACGCAATCTGATCCAAAATTATAGGCGGTTCGTTTACAAGCGAATAAAAATCAGTCGGGAGTTTTGTTAGAACCGCGTATACGACGCTGAGCGCGTGCTGGTGCGTCAGCTGACACACAATTTCAGCGGTCAACTGTACGTGGTCGGAGTGTTGTATCCTGGTGACGGGGAAAAACTCAGGGGCTATGTGTTTCAGATGAGCTTTGAATTTCTCAAAATTCTCTATGCTGCACTTTCGTAACAATTTGCCGATAAAAGTGTGTATCTGTTGGCGCGTTGCGACAGCTTTTATGTAAGTAGGGGGAAGCGCGCTTGCAGACGTCGGCAGGCTGGGAAACGTTTGAGAAAACCTGAACTTAGACCCGTGTTTAATGTTGACGAGACACGGGTGTAGCGAAGCGAAGTTCAACACGTGCACGATGACGGAACTGCTCAGGTTGTCGACTAACAGCTCGATGTAGTTGGTGTGGTTCATTGAATGCACATGCAGCACCACAAAACCCTCTATGTTTACGTAAGAGGCGATCACGCTCTTTATGATAGAAAACTGTTCTTTCGTTAAAGATTCAAACAGATGTATCAGAAAGGCGGTAAAGATGGAACTTTCCTCGTCGCTAGTCGCCGACGTATCGGCAGGAGTAATAATACGCATCTTGAGCCTGGCTTCCATTTTGTTCAGTATTTTCAAATTATCGCGCGTCGCTTGATCCATCGGCTGTTTCGCCGCGCGAGGGTTGGAAGACGACGCGTTTAACATAGACATGGTCTGATCGAACATCGACACGGGTGTAAATGTCTGCAGTTTGACGGGGGTGAAGTCGGAACGGGCTGCGGAACCCGGTAGCCGTCGCTCCCAGTCGTCGAAAACAAACAAGCCGGGAACGTCCTTCGTCTTACTAGACTGTACCAACGTCCAGTAGAGATAAATGAAAGTTTCGCACGCGAAAGGTCCTTTGCTCGCCAGCAGGTCCAAAAACGTCGACGATTGGGCTTCTTTTGTTTTCTCCTCGCCCACGCTGACCCGGTCTAAAGCCGTGAATATACCTTTTTGCTCAAAGTAAATGGTGTAAATCAACGGAGTTTCTATTTTTCGTATCAAGTCTCCTCTGTTATCTACCACCCTCTTTACGGGATCCATCGTTAAAGAGGTAAAACAACGGCAGGAGTCTGCGCGTATATATATATGAAAATTATCTGAACAAAAAGCTTTTCTTCAACCCGTTTACCAAATCCAGTCGGTCAATCCGACCCACTGCATCTATTATGGCAGAAAACGCGTTAATTGGTGTAAAATTCGACAGCAGCAACTGCGCCAGTTGATCGTAAGTGCAGGGCGTGGTCTGGTCTGTGAAAACGTGTGGATTTTTTATGTAGAGCCAGTATTGGTATAACTTGGTCTCCTCGATCGACATCTGTTGGTCTAGCGCTACGACTATTTTACGTACCTCAGACGGTCCGTCTTTGTCCGGGCTTTTCGTTTTTCTCATGACATCGGGTAGGTCGATGGAAACCGGTAACCTGTACTGTTCTTCGTGTTTCAACCTGGTTTTTGAACCGTCCAGCAAGGAAAACAGAGAAGGTCTGTCGACGATTATTTCACACAAAAGTGGTCTTATGCAATGGACCGGTATGTGTTCAATTAGCATCGCGATGTAATCGACTAACGACAGCATGTAAACGGCATTGAAATCCAGCTGCGAGTAAATCGTAGCGCCCGACATGGCCGTTTTTAGCTCAACCAGTTCGAACGCTGTCAACTGTTTGAAACATTCAAATAAAAACGCAGCCGTGTTGGCTTTCAGGTCCATGCTTTTTTTTCCCGTAGCGCCGGGGTCAAACAACTCCGGTATAAATGGCATCAGCTTGTCTTTGACGGCTTCCCAGTATAACAGTACGAAAGCGTCGCACACCGCGTGTCCCTTTTTTATCAGGACGTCCAGCAACAACTGCGTCTGTTTTTGCGTAGATTGAGCTGAGCCGATGGTACGGCTTTCGTGATCGGTCAGACATTTTCTCTGTTCTAACAACGCCGTAAACAAAAGAGGGGAGTTTATGTGCTTTGTCAGCTGAGCGGCACAAGCTCTAACTCTGACGACCGAGTCCATCGTTCTAACAGTCGCGGCTTCACACGAAATCTTTATAACCTACGTTTGCATTTATATTATTTGCTTTATATATTTCGCAAGATTACACGTTCTTACATCCGGAAGTGGACCAGACGTAAAAACAGGCAAAGACTCGTACATCGCGTCGTATACCAGCGCTAGATTAGGAAGGTAAGGTTCGTTCTTGGATTTACACGTCTCTATAGAGCAGCAGCACCAGGTTCCTCTTTTGGTGCGAGGTGCCGCGTTCATCAACAGTTGGTGTATATTTTGTAGTTTTTCCATTTCAGCGCGTTATTCTATGCGTACCGGCGAAACATATTAACACGAGAAAAGTAGTTAGAAGCAAAAAGGCGATCACGTTAGAACCGTAGCTGTCCTCTCGACTATAATACGTCGGCGACAAACGGATGCCCTGGGTGGGTTGTGATCGATGGTTCGTGTCAACGTCGGGCGATTGACAAGTAGTCGTCGGTTGTACGATTTTGAGCTCGACGTTCGTAAAGGCGTCTACACGTGTAGTCGCGTCCCAATCGGCCACGTCGCCGCGCGTAAAGAAATCGGTACCCGCCGGGTTGGCGCCCCTGATTTGCTCTGACATCTCCGTAAACGGCGGCTGCGTCGTCGGAAAAGGCAACCGTGACAATAGCGTATGGACTGGGTCAATAGTCGGCACGGAGGTGCTGGGTTTCAACGTCGTTCGTTTTACCGCCGACGCTCTAGTGGCCATGGGACTCGCCGTCATGTTGTTTAAAAACCAAAAAGCGTAGTGTCCGGTAAAGTTTTGTATACTCTGCGGAGATATGTAAGCGAAGTCGGACGCGTTGGGTTTGACGGTGAAGTGTATATAATGTCGTTGTCGCGTCCCGACGTAGCGGCACGTATACACCGCCATGTCGTACAAGCTAACGTTTCGCAGCCAAAGATTTCGGTTTGAGACGGTAGCGCTCCGCATGTCGTAAACCGGCACGAGATATATGTTGCCCGTCGTTTCCGCTGTCAAGTTATATTTGTGCCACACGACATCGTCCACGTCAGGACATACCAGAGATACGTTTTCTCCCACGCTAAAAGAAATAAAACTAAAGGTGTAGTTGCGACAGTGTAGACGCAATACGTCGTTTTCGGGCGTGCAGCTGTGGTTTTTTTTTAATCGTACGAACATCAGATCTACTTGAGTCGTGTAGAGGTCTTTAAAGTCTCCGATGTTTTTGAAAACTTCCATAGACAACAGGTCGTCTACAGGACACCTGTACCCCACGTCCCAAGGAACAAACGCCCTCTGCATGTACATGTAGGCGTCGCTGCATATCAACACGTAAACGCCGTCTTTCAGGTCATATTGTCCGTTCCTGGTCGCGGTCACTATACAGGTTTCATCTGAATTATACGGGTTACACACGAGCAAGTCATTTAAGGCCGGTATCACGTCGTGCGTATATGCGGGTAACCGAACTAAACTAACACTGTTTGCTACATATTTAACTATATACCACGCTCTGAAAGAGGTAAATGGTAAGTCGCAGCAACCGACTCGAGGTCTGTTGTCCGCCCACGCCCACGTTGTGCGTTCGAGCGACCTGTTGTGTCGCAGGAAATTCGTAACGTGCGTACACGTTTGCGACTGTTGTATTTGCAGGGGCTGATACCCGTCGGCAAACATGCGGCCTCTTATGTGTCGGGTGCCTCTGGAACAGAAATACACAGCCATCAACTCCGGAGACAAGTATAAATGAAAGCCCAGATGCGACCAGTCTGGATCGAACGTGTAGTAGGTATAATACGTATACGGCTGAGTATCGTAAAAATAAACATGTACGACATCGAAAATGTCGGTATTGGATTTACACAGTACGGTATATTGTTTGTTCTTCGCTATGTGCTCGGCGTGCGTCAGCTTTACCACGTTGCTGCTCATAACGTGAGTAGTTTCTAACAAGGTACTGACGTGCTCGAGGTTCGCGCAATATATCTCCATGTTCTCGCTTGCGTGATAATAGACGACGCGTTTGACTAAAACGAAATACAGGTAGTAATCTAAGACGATAGAGTCGCGCAAAGTGTCTGTGTTCATACGCAGCTGTGTTGGAGCGTATACGTGTTTGTGTGTGAAAGTGCAGTACGGTACCGTGTATGGGTCGAGCGTGAAGGGGACGGGCTTGACGAAACTGTCGCAGAAAAAAATGCTTCGAGCTGTAGCTCTGCAGTGTTGGTCTTGTTGTATATAAACGTAGCTGACTTTTGGAAACATGGGCGCGCTTCTGTAAAAAATTCGTGTTCCTTTGGGGCAGAAATATAAAATATCACCTTCTTTCGGGTAACGTATACCAAACGCGGCGTTGGCGATGCCAACAAAGACGTCGTTTTTTTTGCTCACGTATGTTATGTTAGTTTCCGTATAGTACAGCGTCTGTGGCTGCGGCGTGTACAAAGGATGTTGATTAACAGAGTAACAGGCGTCCCCGTTGTCTATTTTTATAAACCAAACCGAATCTTGAACTGGATGCGGGCGCCACGACGCCATAGTCCCGTAATAACACACCCACACGCCGGTACTGCCGACCCATGGCAAAAGAAGCACGGGGTTGTTTAAACGCATCTTCGTGCTTACGGGCGTATAAGGTCCTATGTCGCTGGTAACGTATTCGTAGTTCAAGTTGACGCGATCTGATTGCACGTACAACAACAGTTTGGTTCGCTCAGTTTTGCTTTCGCAGTTTACGGTGATGGGAGAGAGCGTGAACATGAAATACCATTCGGTGACGGCGCACGTCAAAGAACTCGTTATTAAATCGTACGTGCCGCTGTCTGCCTGCTTTACGTTTTTCATAACCAGCGGGCATCTGTTCGCGTCGCGCGGCAAATCAACCACCTTAGTCACACCTACCGTTGTTTTAAACAACACCGTGGTACAAACGTGCATAGCGTTGTCGACGGTTGCCTGGGCGCACACGCAACACCCCATTTCAACGTCTTGCTGTTCCTTGCCGAGAAACTGCATAACCGGGTAGTCGGGCGATCCGATGTAAGTCGTGCGCAGATATACCTGTTTGTGTCTGGTGTAATGCCCGTTCTTGAAAAAATGCACGTGTAAAGAAGTCGGCCAATTGTATATGTATTTTACATTGTACAGTCCGTCCAACAAAGAAAACGACGGAACGCCAAGCTGTGTAACGTTCAACACTTTTTTGGACAGTTCATCCATTGCGATTTGAATCGTTTCGTTTTTGTATTTTAGTAAAAAATTTTCACTGGTCGCAACTTGCTTTTGGGTGTGCTGCACACTTAAAAGCATTAAAATAGCCGCAGTTATCGCATCACGGGGTTTCTCTCGTTGTAGTTGCACAGAACTAACCTGTATGTTTTTTTGCGTTTTTCCGACACTGTGGAGCAAATTCACGTATTTGAAGTACCTGATAAAAATCTGCGAATTAGTATAACTTTTGATATATTTTTCGCTGATCAGCGTACCGTCTGGCGGAATCTGATAGACCGGGAGTATCAACTCCAAAACCGTTTTTACGTATCCCACGCTAACCCTCAAGTCCGAACCGGCACTTACTTCTGACGCGTTGGCGAGAAGCATTCTGCCAAGCACCGCCAAGTATCCTGCCGTGTGTTTTTTTTTGATCCACGCAGAATAATTACCAAAGTTTCTGTGGGAGATAGGCGTGAGGTCCGCTTGCCTTTGCGTTGTTGGACTCTGATCGGGCGTCATTAACATGAACGGTAATTTGGTAGGTTTGGCTACCAGGGCCGCGTGTATATCCCTCGCCGCCTGCTCTTTTGCTTGTTTTTCTTTGTTTAATTTGTTAATAACCTCAACGTATTTCTTCAAAAGGCTCCCCTTTACGGGTTTTCTGGAGTGAGACTGCGTACGAAGTCTGTGTAGCACCCTAGGATCCATGTCGGAGAAACAGCAAACGGTAAACAGTAAGCAAAAAAACACAAAAAATGAGAAAAAATACATGTTTGAGACACTAAGCAAAAAAACACAAAAAATGAGAAAAAATACATGTTTGAGACACCAAAAACCTTTTATTTTAAATATAAATATACAGCATTACGGGAAAAAAACAGACAGCGCCTCCTTTATACCTTATTACGTTGGTAATACGTATAAAG